>VCCN01003067.1:3710250-3720570 GCA_006491835.1 Architeuthis dux | reverse complement strand
CTTGGATACAAACTTAAAATACTACGCGCTGAAACATTTTTTTCATAAGATCTCAATTTTGCATCGGAGTGCACTCAATTTAGAAATCCAATAATCTCAATAGCTTTTCTCGAAAGTAGCAGATAAGTGGGAAATGGCTCCATTATTTCTTCTATTATATTGGCACTGATGCAAAACCGCTTATATTTTCAACCTCGCTGACTCCAGTGTTTGGCTGTCTTAATCGAGAAATCCATTAACTCATTTGAATGGGTGCCTTTAACGGCGTATTAGCAAGGGTTTTGTAGCTGGGTTTAGAAGGTCATTAACAATTACGATATCCTACCGATGTAAACTCCTTTTTTATTTGCCGTCTGTATGAAGAGCTGCTTCAGCTAACGGATATCTCTTTGTGGGTTTTAAACATGTTTTATATTAGCGGGACGTATCGGCTCGGGTCCATATATAGAGAGTAAGACATTTCAGTAGGAGTAATATAAATATTAAGGACTGAAAAAAATTCAAAGGAAACATGTTCTTTAAAACTCTGATATCTCCACTCTTCTCAAGTCCATGTTTAGGTTTTTATGTGAGATTTTGTGCTGAGCTGTTGTTCAAATTAAGTAATTTGAGCTGGGGAATTATCATCGTCTTTTTTCTGGCTTTATCCGCAGCTCTTTTGTTGTACTATTCTCTGACTTGCTTCAGGCGAATTTAGCTATGTTCAGAATCTTACAGTTTGACGCGGACCTGCCCGGGAGTCTGTGCAGGACAAACCTTTGTGTGCTTATTTTGTCTGCTACTTTGTGTGTTATTAAATAGGGGGGGTATCTAATTGTAGGAAATCTCTACAAAATATCATTTGCTTTTCTGTGTTGTTATATTTGAAGTTTTTTTCCCCTGCCTTCTGGGTATCCCTGCTAGCTTTTACGAAAGACCTGCGTTAGTACTGGTTACCGTTTTCCATTAACTTATATCGGAAAACCTTTTGAGCGTTACTAGATCCGAAAAGTAACACTTTTTTAATGTCAGCCTTTTAATGATGACTGATACGACAGTATGCTTGACTGTTTTACCGCATTAATTTCTCTCTTAACAGGTCTTTATAGGCACTGCAAACGACCTGCCCTAAACTGACGCGCCCATTCAAAATCAAAGTCATACATTTTTGCAATCGTTACAGCTCTGGCAATCGTAGCGGAAATCTCACCCAAGGTTATTTGTTGGGTCTGAGAAAGCTTGGTAATTATTTCTACGTTTTACGACATTTCAACTGGTTCCATAGGAACGCTCTACTTTATGTATATGAACGCACACACACACACACACACACACACACACACACACACACATATATATATATATATATATATATATATATACATATGTGTGTGTGCGTGTGTGTGTGTGTGTGTGTGTGTGTGTGTGTACATGACTCGAATCTCCATATAGTACAAAATATAATGAGTTGCCGGGGTAAGTAAAGAGTATGAGCACAAAATAGCAGCGGCTCTGCACGAAATATCGATTTCATTTTGAAATAACAGGAAACAGCGGATCGGATGAAAAGAGTACACTCCATGTATCAGCTTTTCACACCAAGAACTGAATATTCAAGAAATGGACAAAGGATCCTCTTAGAAACCCAGGGTGAATATTTTTTAGGCAGACTTTCTTTTGAAGACCATACAAGAGCATCTCGAAAAAGTTTCTATAGAAATCAAATTCGGTCTTGCCGTATGGAATCACAGTGTTTTTGTAACCGATAAACCATCTTACCAAATGCCAAAAGTTCCCCAGGAATGATAAGTACTATACAGTTATACACTG
The DNA here is from genome assembly GCA_006491835.1 of Architeuthis dux. Lineage (NCBI taxonomy): Eukaryota > Metazoa > Mollusca > Cephalopoda > Oegopsida > Architeuthidae > Architeuthis > Architeuthis dux. The sequence goes on along the minus strand of VCCN01003067.1, from coordinate 3,718,761 downwards.
TTGCTTTCACCAGTAAAAGTTTGTAAATATGTATCCTTTGAAAATTAAAAGAAAGGATATATGCTCAGATATAAGCATCACTATCTATGTCGCTATATTGCAGTTAGATCAATATTTTCCTGCAACTGGACATCATGTAATTGAACCATCTATCTTATGTTACATTTAACGAAGATACATCCCACCAAGTAGACTATTCTTATTCTAGAGATACTATGAAGGACCCATCATGATCACACTCACACTAAGTGAATATTTCTGACCGTAAGAAGAAAGAAATAATTAAACGCAGACATTGGAAATATTGTTTTACCTACAATTTGTTTGGGCCGGATTCTACATTACGTATGTATGTCTTGAGAATGAAGAAAAATCAATTGACATTGGTCATGAATTAATGTAATCGTTATACACAGGCTGAATAGCATGTCTACCTTATATGGTTGCACAAAACGATTAAGATTCGGTCTAGCTAACCTGACAGAGACAAAATAAGTGTCCAATTTAGTATTATACCGACATTGCAAATCGAACCCCTCGCTAAAATTGATTTAAAAACTAATATGCCAAAACAGTTTCCAATGTCTCATTAGTAACTACAGAACATCTGGTGGACATAGCTCTAGGCGTCATTGAGTTATGCGATGGCAAACACACGGAGAGACATTTGGTGAATTATAGTGAAATTTTACTTATGACACCAGTAATGAAATCCTGAGGCATTTCTGTGAAATGTACTTCGACATAGACAGCTAAACGAATGTTGTTTAGTAAATTAGTCTGATCTAAGTCAGCTTTTCCTATTTTAGTCGAGTGCATTTATGAATAAAAAAACACGCTTTTTTCAAGATGGCGTCCATCGTAAATCCTTAAAATGCCCATTACGTTCATCATTCATCAGAGACAGGTTCTTTCAACGGTATTTTGTGCTTGATAACATACCAAGAGCCTAGCACAATTTGACCACTGGAAAGGTATAATCTTCCAAATGGCGTTCAATTTGATTGCCAAATTTGTTGGCTGCATTTATGAAAATAACCCCCACCCCAATGGATTTTGTAGTATCAGATTTACTTGATAACATATCAACAGTCTACCAAAGTTTCACCCTGGAAAGGTGTAATTTTCAAGATGGTATCCAACGTGCCACAAAATCTTTAAAATGCTCATTACTCGTTCATTATTCTCCCTGTTTTTCCAATAGCTTTTAGTAGTATCAGACTTTCTCAATAACATATAGAACGTCTACCACAATTTGACCACTGGAAAGGTGCAATTTTCAAGATGGCATCCAACATGGGCGCAAATGCTTAACATTCCCATTACTCCTTCATTATTGATCCTAGGTTTTGCTAACGGTTCTCCGGGCTACGAGGTGTGCTCAATAACATACTAAAGGTATACCACAGCCTGACCACTGGAACGGTGTAATCTTCAATATGGCGTCCAAAGTAGCCACCAAATCCTTAAAATTCCCAGTTACTTGAGTACATTTATGGTTTGACACCCCGTCCAAATTGCTGCAAAAGGTTTCTCAACATTCTTTGTAGTATCGAGTGTGATCAATAACATACTAAAAGTCTACCACAGCCTGACCAAGGGAAAGGTATCATTTTGAAGATGGCATCCAAGAAGGCCGTCAAATCCTTAAAATGCATATTACTCTTTCGTTCTTGAAACTAGACAGGTTTTTATAACGGTTTTCTGGAGTAGCGGTTGTGCCCAATAACATACTAAAAGTATGCCACAGTCTGATCACTGGAACGGTGTCATTTTAAATATATATTTGGCGGCCACCTTGGAGGTCATCTTGAAAATTACACCGTTTCACTGGTCAGACTACTAAAACCGTTGGGAGAACTTGTCTAGAACTTGAATATTGAAAGAGTAATGGACATATTAATGATTTGGTGGCCATTTGGGACGCTATCTTGAAAATTACACCTTTCCAGGGGGTCAGCCTTTGGTAAACCTTTAGTATGTTATTGATCACACGTGATATTATACAACACCGTTGAGAACACTTCTGTAGTAATTGTTTGAGGGTCAAACGATGAATGCATTCAGCTAAATGGGCATTTTGAGGATTTGGCAGCCACCTTGGACGCCATCTTGGAAATATACTTGTCTAGAACTTGAATATTGAAGGAATACTGGGCATTTGAGGATTTGGTGGCCATCTGGGACGCCGTCTTGAAAATTACACCTTTCCAGTGGTCAGACTGTGGTAGACTTTTAGTACGTTGTAGAGCACACCTGACACTAAAATAACGTTGAGAAAACCTTTTTAGAAATGTGTTGGTGTCAAACCATAAAAGGATGTGCAGCCACCTTGGACGCCATGTTGAAAATTAAACTTTTCCAGTGGCCAGACTGTGGTAAACATAGTATGTTATTGAGCACACCTGATATTACATAAAACCCTTGAGAAAAAATGTGTAGCACTCTTTTGGGGGTCAAACAGTAAATGTATTCGACTAAATGGGAATTTTAGGGATGTCTGCGACCACCTTGAAAATTACACGTTTCCTATGGTCAGACTGTGGTAGAGTTTATATATGTTATTGAGCCCAGCTGGCAATACTAAAAGGCGTTGTAACAACTTTTTCTAAAATGAATACTGAAGGAGTAATGGGAATTTTAAAGATTTGGCGACCATCTTGGAAAATTACACCTTTCCAGTGGTCAGACTTTGGTAAACTTTTAGTATGTTATTTAGCACACCATACACTACACAAAACCGTTGAGCAACACTTTGTTGCACACATATTTCAAATTATGGCTGTTGTTGTTTATGTTCCTTCCGCAAGGAAAGGCATGAACGATTCCAATTTCCATTGATCTCCCTCCTGTCACTAAAACATTGGCAAACTATCCCTTCATTGGCATGCCATAATGGCAAGAGTCGGTGAGTGAATGTTTCAATGAACCAGTTTCCCATAAATACATTACCTGCTCAGGCAATGACAGCAAGGTTATTTCCTTCATAAACAAACTTGACAGGGTCCGATAAACGTGTTTCATAGAATTCCAAGGGAGAGCAAATTTCTTCGGGGTTCCTCGGGATTCTTCAGTTGAACCAGGTTTGGTAAATAATCTTCTTTCATCGCAGTCCAGCTCTGAAAATGATCCACAAGCAATGCTATTGATTGATATTTATGATTTAAACGTACATTTTGCCTGATCATAATAATTATCTTTTGAAAATAATTTACTATTAAGATCAGAGATATCAATCTGCGTTGTTTGTGAATCATTTTTAGAGCTGGACTCCTCATTCAGACGAGCGATGGACTGATTGCATCTTTGCAGTGGTTCCCAAATAACTGCCGTCTCATCACAATTCGACAGCTTCTTGGGTCTACCACCTCTATGTCTGGCTCCATAACTATCTAGAACGCATCACGCAAAAACATTTTACAACTGTCTGACTATTAATTTGCTCAGCTGATACACATTGTGATAGACCCTGATTTTAGAGTTTAACAATCCTACCACGTTTGAAATCGGATAACTTTGGTCTCTTTCCTATACTGCGTAGACATGACACTGTTTTTAAAAACAACAGAACTGATAGATTGAAATCTGAACCGTTTATATTATGTCAAGTTTCAATGAGTGTAAAGTTTAATAGCAACGAAGATTTTCAATAATTAGAATTCCGTTAAAACTACTCAACTCATGATCACTGCTCAACTTTTTACTATTGAACAGTGTTTATAATGTTTTAATCACGAACGCTAATGGGTTTATTCCAGATAATAATGAAATTATTCAAAATGTTCACTTGAGTTTAAAGTCTTTTCGTGCTGTGTATATCTTTGCCTTTAAACAGCGTCTCGACTTATTTTCATGCCTTTATATTATAATCACATATTTCTCTAGATTTGAAAAATCAGTTCTTATGATCGGTACCAATGATCCTCGTGGGATGAACACCTCCACCTCTCAACAGTGATTTTCCTTTTTTTCTTGTTACTATAGAAATAAAGCTCTCATGTCTTGTGCCTCAATGTCTTGTGCCTCAATGTCTCTCTGAAGACCTAATCATTTCACAATTAGTATACTGAGATCCGTCCACTTTTACACAAAATGTTGGCACTGGGGTGTCGGATAGTTCCTTAGGGACGGGTTCAAAACTGCATCCAGAGTCATGTTTCTCATTAAATTCAATTAACGTTTTAATTGGGCGTGAGCGTTCCAACCCAGAAATATACACACCCTTCTGATGTGGTGGGATAATATGCCAAGTTTGATCCACACAAACACTTTACCGTTTAAATTTAACTTGAATTATTTCAAATTACAAAACTATTGTTAGGCAAACAGTGAACAAATATGAAAATCCAACATTCTGTCCATAAACTGTGATTAGTTTTGAAGCTCATGACCAGGGACGGTTTCATGCGTCCAAGGCGAGACTTAAGTTGTGTGCCCCCGGTTGCTTGTTTTTCTTTTAAATTTTCCCCTGGAAAGGTCAGTACTCCACCCTAGGCGGCTGCCTAGATTGGCCAAATGGTCGCACTGGCCCTGCTCATGCGAAGCTAAATACTGTAGAGACTTGCTGTGTGTTTAATCCTTGATATCACTGTAGAATTTGATAAACAAATACCTCACAACTTTCATTCACTTTAATGAGTATACTACCTCTGGCAAAAATTATGGAATCAGCACATTTAGAGGATGTTCACCCAGCTTTTTTACTTTGAAGCAAAGAACCATTTTTGTTTAATAGCTTAAGATGTTGGCTTTATGAAATATACCTTAAACAAATTAAAATAGAAAATAGACATATTCTCTTCCAGCTCAAGTAGAGGAAAAAAAATGGAATCATCAACAAAAAAAATCAGCATTACTTTATTGCTCCTACTCGGGATTTTATGAAGCCCTCTATTCTTTGAGGCATGAACTTCACTAATGAAAAACAATATTCTCTATCAAGCTGGTTCCAACTGTCTCTAATAGCGGAAGATGTCAAGACATCAGGATTGAGAGCTCAACGCAATATGCCTTGAAAATAGAAAGTGCGCAACAAAACAAATGTTTCCATTTGTTTTGTTGCGCACTTTCTATGTTCAAGTCATATTGCGTTGAGCTCTCAATCCTGATGTCTTGACATCTTTTGGGGTCTACCTGAATGTTTTCCTTTATAACATTCCCATTCTGTTTATACGTGTACCACAGTTGACTGGGAACAACCAACATCTTTTGCCACACTCCATGATGGATTTCCTTCTCGAAGGAGTTTTATAATCCATTCCAGTATTTCATTTGAGAGCTCTCTTGTTGAATTAGTCTAATCCAACCATAAGTCCAACAACTCGTTATTTAGATTTGTGCTGGTATTTGTTTTAGAAATGCAAATTGCAAGGTGAGTCTATATTTATTTCCTCAGCATTGACTGATTCCATAATCTTTTCCTCTACCTGATCTGGGGAAAAACATGCCAATAATTTAAATAATTTAATCTAATTTTTGTGTCATATCTGTGATGTGTTTACTTACTGCGAAGTAAAAAAAAAGGCTGGGTGGACATCCTCTAAGTGTGCTGATTCCATATCTTTTGCCAGGGATAGTATATACACACACGGTATATTCTGGCGCTAGGTAACAAATTGAAACAATAATCATGTTAGCGCTAACTGAATTTCGACGGGTTATATGTAGGTAATTTTTTCCTATTTCCAGAATCCCTGCTCCTTGATTTCACCGCTCTTTCCCTTCTGCCCGATTACTTTTAGTTATTATTTTTGTATTAACAAAGTTTTACAAACAAAATATTTTTGGTGGATGGGAAAGATTTGATGAGTCAAATTTTCGAACTTAAAAATTCTAGCAAACAGAATATTTTTGGTCGAAAGGGAATTTTTGATTGAGTCATTTTTTTATTAATAAAAACTGAAACAAAAACCAAGTAGACAGAGAATACAAATATGAAAATGAAATCGTTAACATAAAAACATATCTCTGCATTTAAAACCTGTAAGCTTATGTCTCGACTTGCTTTCTTTGTCTTTGTTTTATGATTTCCAACGTTGCTATTTAGTCTCTAGCGAATCCCCATTCTTCTTATCCTCGCCAAGATACGTATAAGGAATGTTTGCGCTGAAGGTTTTAACATAAGGACAAAACTACAGACATGGCAAAAGTAAACAGACACCTATCCTTCAAAGAAAGTAATTTATTCAACGATTTCAACAATTGAAGTAAGTTTTATAATGCAAAGTAAAATCGTATGTGTTTGCCATGGGTAGATTTAAAAGATCATTTTCTTTTAAACATCTAATTCAACAGATCCGCTATTTTCTCTAGTGGGATATCCGACCAGGATCCATTAAAAACACCAACGCAGACATTTTTAGAAGAAGGTTTCTTGATATTGTTTATGTCATGATTAAAAATGTCCAGGAAACGTCTACAAAGATTCATTTACAATACATGTTTGGACTAATCATTATCAATAACGATGTTTTTATCATATGGAATGGGGCACCATCCTCCTGGAAAAGGGTACTGTATGTCCGAATAACCGTCAGTGAATATGAGGGGAGATCCCTTTTGCAGAATAGATCTATGTGATTTTTACTGTGTTGGTATTCGCCAAACACGTTGTAAGATTGGGACAACCATTGCTCTAAATTGCTCCAAGCAATATAACGAAGCAGTACTGGCGATTCACACAGTATTATTGGGTAGATCAAAACTCGGAAAACGCATACCTGTTCAGTTTTAGAAAATTAATAAAATGAAGATTCCTTGAATAGACGTTTGACAGTGTGACAAACCCCAAAGGCAATGTCCATAATCTCACTAATCCAGTGCTTTTCTTTCTGCGGATTGATTTAAGAAGTGGCTTTCTTTTGGCTGTTCTACATGTAATGAAAACAAGGTACTGTTCTTCGGCTGATTTGGACAGACTCTGCTAATTTTACTGCCTTGCAATGGATATATTTCAGTTTATCTTTATCGCCCGAAGAAGCATTACTGATGCCCTTGGTGGATCTGAATGAGACATACCACTTGCCTTTATTTCATTACCAGATTGAAGTACATATTTGAATTTAGAATTTCCAATCCGAATGCTATTTGATGCTGACTCATTGCACCTTAGGATTAACAAAATATAGCCCCCTAATTCAAAACTTGACAATACCAGTATTTTGGGACAACGGAGTATTGTGAAGAAATTTCGCGAATATTTCTCTTGTATTATTTAGAATAAATTAATTAATTCTGAATAAAAACTTTTCTTAGAACTGCACATGGAAAAATTAAGGTTAAGGCGTAAGTGAGTGTAGGAAGTCTATTACGTCAATCTTTCAAGTGGAAATTGCCTTCCAGATTTCGAGCATGCACCTCAATTTTAGAGACTATAAAATTGCTTGAAACACTGTATCCAGTGTTGTAGTTCTCCCTTTGTTTACATGTTTCTATGAATAATTCAGAACGTTGTTGTGTCCGTACGAAGATGGATGGAGACGCCCATCAATCCAACGGTTCGGGAGTGAAAAGGGGGTGGGTAAGCTTCATGAGCACTGAAGAAGTGCTTGTATCTGATGACAATAGAAAGCTTTGTGATGAAGACTATACCGAGACTGAGCAACTTTACACTAGCCATTTGCTGCTCTTCACTGCAGATCCGATCTGTTACACAAGTGAAATTTAGCCAAAATGTCCAGAGGTCAAGTGATCAGGTCTCAGGATTCAACTGATTAAATATCGAGTCGGTCTAAAATAATGCTGTCTATTTACTTATGGCTCGTCTGTGCATTTTATTTGCTAAATTCTGACCAGGTATATATTAAGTAGGGTTAAAATAGTAAACAACATAATCAAACTATTTCAAGACATTATCCCCCAGAGAGAATTCAGGTACATTCTTTTCGAGTTCTCTATATGTATGTTTTCTTTTTCTACTTGGAACTGTAAATAGTAGACTTTTCAGCTCTTAATTTATCTTTCCATGTTTCGTATCGCTATCAAGTGTTCTTCTATTTTAGTGACTTCGGATAATCTAATCAAAGTTTCAGTTGGAAAGAATAAATTTAGCTCAGCGAATTGATCTTGAATCGAAGCCAAGTATTTTCACGCACCTCATACGCCCCAGCGATTGGTTTTGATGTATTTAAAGACCTTGATGATTTTCCATGTAGTTTGCGAGACGGGAAACTGGCCAAGATTTTCAATTCACGCCATGAATTCACTTCTGTCCCCAGCCAACCAATTCCGGCTGTCTTATACATTTTAAGGCAACATGAAAACTAAATTTTTTATAGCTATTTCAATAATTTTCAGGCCATTTAAATGTCACCAAGTATTTTCGTTGTTATCCAGCAAATAAGTCGATAGACCAAGCTGGTAGAATTTGGCTCAGCAAATTATTAGTTTATATACATATATTACACCACTGATTTATTAAGTATAACATCCAAGTTACTCACTCATATAGCGCTTAATATTGAGATTAAAATTCATTTTAACTAAAAGTAGCAAGAATAACTGTGTATCTAT
>VCCN01003067.1:3699259-3710150 GCA_006491835.1 Architeuthis dux | reverse complement strand
ACGCAAGAGAACCACATTTTTTTGCAATCAACGTAACAAGGCATGCGTTCAGTCACTCCTTCCTGAACGGTATGACGGCTGCGTGGTCCCATGGTGCTTATACTTGCGCACTGAGTTTGAAGGTAGGCCGTAAAATACCTCCTCAGGTACACCTCCAATTGATTCACATGACGTCAACTAGCCTATCAGAAGCTGCTACAGCCATGACATCAATTTCTGGAATATTCCAAGCTGTTTAAAGGGACAGTCAACTTAGAGTATGTAAACTTCTGACCCACTGGGAATATGATGAAAGAAATACAAGCCGAAATAAGTCTCTCTACTATTATTCTGACATTTCACATTCTTAAAATTAAGTAGTGATCCCAACTGACCTAAGACTGGCAATCATTACTAGGATTACATGTCAGGAATTGTGAAAAACTGAGTTTAAATGTATTTGTTTAAGGTATTTGTAAACCTCTGACTTCAACTGTATATGTTAATATATATTAGTGTGCATGTATTAAATGGCCAATGAATAAAGAAAATGCTAAAACTACCAGCCAATACAAGTGGAAAGTGAGATAAACTATATTAACTGATTCTGACGACTTGTCTACACTCGGTTTTGCTAACTGTTTACACTTACTATAGTGTATTGATTGGTAGAGTGAATGTGACTATTTTAGTGTTAGCTTCCTTCATGCAATTCATATTTCAGCCTTTTTCGTAGTTGTGTTTTCATTATATATTTGTATAAAGAAAATAATTATGAAGACGAATTTATTAATCCTTTCCAGGCCTAATATTTTGTCCTATAACCAATCACCCACCCCCACCTTTCGTCACGTATCGTGCAGGGTATTTGGCAAAACATCACATTCCCTCGGTATGTCAGCCTACTCTCTAGATTTGGCTCCATTCAATTTCTGGCTATTCCCAAAGCTTAAATCGTCGTAGAAAGCGAGATTGAGGATGAGATAACGGAGAACCCAAGGAGGCGGCTGATGGTGATCCCAATATAGGACTGTTTTTAAAAGTGGGAAGGGTGCTACTATAAGTATGTCACGTCCCAAGGGGAGTACTTTGGAGTGAATTAGGGTGCCATTGCTCTAGGTAGGCTCAGTTTTCGTTAATATTAAATGGATGGATACTCTCTAGTCAGAACTCGTATTATGTATCTTTAGTTGAAGGGATTGTAAATGAATTGAGAGCACTTCAGCTGAGAATCTAAAACGATAGTGAAGCAGTTCAGCTTGTTCCTCTAAGCCAAAATAATTAATTTCTTTTTCAACCAGGATCTATTTTCAGGGTATACGCTTGGTAAAGGCCAATTTTCTTGTTGCTTTTACGCGAAACCAAATGTCTTGGGATTAAAAACATCTTTCAATTGATAGTTAATACTTCCTTCTACCAGTGAAACCAAGGAGAGAATCAATACAAGTTAAGTTCCATGAAGCCCCTGCCGAATATAAATCATTTGAGTTCTAGTCTTGCAAGCTATGGCTACTTATATACTTCCTCAATTATTACTTCACGAATATGTTGTTATGACAAAATTGGCTCTGTTCTATAGATTGCACAGTATGTAGTATGTTCATCACACCAGCCTTTGATATTTTGTTGATGCTCAGAAAATACCCCATTAGATGTGCTTTTGCTAATATTGTTGTGATCAAGTAAATATCTATAGATTTAAACTGAATAGATGGGTTGAGTACAATAACAGGAGGATAACATAAATATGATCAGTTATAATAGACATAAAATAGACATATTATGTGAGTAACCGCTTGTTTTAATTTCTTACCACTGACAATCCAATTTTTCCTCATTGTCATTCTGTATATTTACTTACAGACTGAGTGTCGAAAAAACTCAAAAGGATTTTAAATTGAAAAATTGCTAAATTCGGTTTTTAATTACCAATTTATTCCTTAGCGCCAGAATTGTTTGGTTTATTATAATTTGTTTGTTTTTATATAAAGGAACTGAAGCTAAAAGTTACGAGTGATGAAATTGTGGTACAGTCAGTAGACAGTAAAAACAAAAGCCGAAACTTTGCCAACGTATACTGCGTTTAAATGTAGTTGGCATTTCAAATGGATTAATTACGAGAATCAAAAAGAAAGATTTAGATCTGGTATAGTCTTCAACATTTCAACCTATACCGAATCGACTATGGGAAGATATTCTCAGTGTTTGGTGTAATTTAAAGGGGATTCTTTATTATGGATTGCTGGGCAAACTGTTACTGCGTAACGCTACACAATTTAGAAGACAAAAGACCGCAGCAAATTATTATGGAGCTGGGATAGGAAGTTCTCCACATGCAGCGCATTCACCAGACCGGTCACCTGCAGACTATCACTTGTTTAGCTCCATGTAACACTACTTGTCAGGTTAGCAGTGCCAACAAATTCAAGATATCAAAAAGTTCAGTGAAGAATTCATCGAATCAAAACCCAAACCGTTCTTTTATGATTGAACACACAATATGGCTGCAATGTGGCGTAAAATCAAAAACATATTTGAATAATGATACTACAAATGTGTATTAATAACAGATCTTTACACAAATGCAGGAAACATTTCCATCTATATAACAATGCATATTTACAGGTAATTATTATTAGGGAACATTATATTATCGTCTTGGTCGCTATTTTCCATCCTAAATAAAATTAATAGCAATTAATATTAATATTTTTGGAGAGATTCCTCCATTAATTTAGATGAGAAGAGCTGGAGGGTCGGAAATAAGAATGGCAAGCAACGAAAATGTAACTTGTAATGATTGCAACTTGTGCAGTTGAAGGGATTATTGAATGTAGGGTTAAGTACATGCGAAGAAGATTAATAGTAAAAGTAGTAGATATATTTAATAAGTACATCTAAGTCTGACACAAAACTACAATTACATGATGTGACTAAATGAAAGTGCCTTAAGGAGAACAAGAATATGTATATGAAGAAAACATGTTCGTTTCGAAACTGAAGAGCTTTATCTGTCACTCTCTGACTGTCTATCTGTCTCTGTCTCTGTCTCTCTATTCATACATACTAATATACATACTTCGCTTTACACTACTTCGCTTTTACGTACGACCTACATGAGTACAAGTTTCCCCAATCTGAAATGGCGTAAAGTGAAGGAGCAATTACCATTAATGTATATGGGGAACATTTGTGAGCGCTCCCAGAACCAAGAATAACCTTATGATATTGTAATGTTTATATATATGTATGTTAAATCAATAAACATTCCGGAGCAAGCTCCCAGCATCCACCATTCCGTTTCCGGTCCCAGAAACGCGGACCGGAAGTGGGAACGGGGAAGGCATCAGTTCTTTATAGGCAGACAGCCCTGTCACATGTGTCTCTTGTTCCGTCGTCTTACAAACCAAAACGCGTCCGGACCTCAACAGCTAGAAAAGAAAGACCAACAAAGCGAACAAAGGCACTAAATACAACAAAAACGTTACAGATATGTCTGCCTACCTCGATGAAGATCGAGGTTCGTCGTCTTCTGTGGCTGTTGAAGGTTTGAATTACGATGCTGTGCGAGTCTATATCACACAGTTCTTTGTAATACTTCTCTGCTTGAATAATCTACCAATCTATCTGTTTTAAATAAGCATTTACAAAGAAATGTGTTATTTATTTACTTACGATTAATCTTTCTAAGAGTGGCTTATACCAAAACAGCTTGGCTTTCGCATAGGCACGAATATCGACAACTGGCACCGGTGGGAAATATGTAAACTAATCGATATTTACTAAGCTTAGCTTAATATGACGCAAATCCAAGGAGAAGGGTTAGGAAGATTGTATTGCACCAATCTTCCCAGTAAAGAGAACCTGCCAGACTTTGATTCTGACATTTACCTGGGCTTAAATAGCAACCATTGACAATTACTCATCCGCCTCCTATACGCGCAACTTCTGTTAATCTGATTGTTGTAATAATAATGCTCGATTCTTCGCGTGAACATACGCACACACGCACACTCACACATATACGCACATACACACACACATACGCACATACTGAACGGCTTTAGTCAATTACCCCCTTTTCTGTTAAAAACTATCAATCAAAACTGTCAACATAGATTTCTTCAATTTTAAGTGGGTCTGTCTGTCTGTCTCTCTGTCTGTCTCTCTGATTGGCTATGTATGTGTCCTGTGTAAAGGCCGCACCAGTGGAGCCAAAGGGTTGACAGATGTCTAGAAAAAACTAAGTTTTGGTTCTTGACCCCGCCCCCCATAGATTGTTAGTAGGGGTTTCAATTTTAAATGTAAGTTTAAGCTAAATTGGTCCCTTAATTTGTCTCACGCTTCTTTTTTTTTGAAAATTCGGACTTTTGTTTAGTGATCACTCCCCAACAAACGGCAAGAGAAGTAATTTATTGATTGTTCACTTCTTTTTCAAATTCTTTAATTGATCACAGCATGCTGCCAAAAGACGGTTTCTCTTGAGTAACTAACCAGAGCTGTTTCATCTTGGTTTACAGTGACTTAGTTTTTTCCTTACCACCTGTCCTGTCAGTCAATCAGTCTCTTCTAATCAACGTCGACAAAGTGTCTTAGCTACTTATAGTGGGGCGGCTAACTGCACATCTTTGTCGAATCGTCTACTTTGTGATACACACACTGAATTTTGCACAGGGTCTCATCAAGTGTTGATATAAAAATATCGTTAGCCACTTAAAATCAACCAGTAATTGCAATCAAGCCGTAGGCGAGGTCACTCTTATTAAATGTATTTGTCACAGAACTGCGCCATATCTCGGTAACTATTAAAGAAAGAAGCATGCAGTTTTCACCATTCGATAACATGTCTTTTTAAAGATGCATATAAATTATTTTTAAATTACCTAGCCCGACCAGAACCGACCCGTTCGTCACGGTTTTAAAGCTTAATAGCTCGGAAACTAGCAAACTAATAAAGATAGAAACAAGCCCATCACTTCAAGATGTATGACGTATGTGGTAAGTGTGGTGGTAATTATGGTGATTTTTCTGAAGCAAATTTGGTAATCTTTGCGGATGTAAAATACGATAGCAAAACACAGCATACAAACAACGTTATTTTACATCCGTATAAGCAAGTGTCATATCATCGCTGCAAAGATCATACGCAGGAGCATGCTCGGTCACAAGTCCAATTTATCAGGATGATTGATCACGGAACAGACATTAAATCACAGTTTCAGTTTGGTGCATCTGATCACCAATTATGTTGACGATGGTGTAGTATGCCCTCCTATCTTAAGGAAAGGGTTATTCACAACAAAAACCATTGAAAACAGTGAACATAACCCAACTTCTACGACAGCACAGCAATCATTCCATGGGATACGCACTTCTGTTTTCCAACATCCCAGCTTAGATAACAAAGGTCCAATTACGCTCACCACAGCAAATTAAAGATGGTAAACAATCCCAGAGCTTCCCGAGTCATTCACTAATATTCCTCCACCTCTTTTCACATAGTCTCCAGATGTCTGATCAACACTCATGTTATTCAAACCGGTCTTGACATATGAATATGAATGGCTTGAAAAGGTGAGATTCGCTGAAGAAGTGTATGCCTCTGTACATGTGACACGGTCCTGCTACCATGCATAAAAAAAGAGAAATTCTCATTTTGTAAGCATCACATCCTTGATGCTTCTACTTAGGGATGAAGCACATGTTATGGCTTCAATAAAACATGTGATGGCAAAGATTAAGGAAACTGTGGATTTCCTTAATCCAGGACAAGTACCTGTTATAATTGCCGACCAGTTAATTTATGCAGTAGCTAAGCAGATTCATGGCAGTGGCCAAAGTGGCCAGATTTTGCCTTCATGTTTGGTGGTCTACATATAGAGATGGTTTCCCTACTTCAGGGTAGTGTGCGGACAGGTGCTTTCGTTGAGTCTGCTGTTGCATCCCAATTGCTAGTATCAAAAAAGCACGCCAAGCACACCAGAAAACTGCAGTCTCTACAAGTTCTTGTCAGCAGCATTTGAAGAATACACAACAGAGGCTTCCGGGAAGTCAATTAATTTGTTGAATCCCGAAGACTGGTAGGGAGTGCGCAAACAGCAGAACCACAGTTTCAATTTTGGTACCTGGTGTTTACCCTAATTCGGTCTTTCAGAAAAATAAAGGTTAGTCTCTACTGTGATACCCTCACAGAGCTGATACCTACGTTATTTGCCAAGGAATTATGCTCGTTGGCCTTCTATACAACCCAGAGACACGTCATCACTTTAAAAGCAACACCCAGATGTGGCGAAAGAGTTCTCTGTGGGAAACTATGTTGTCTACAAATCAAACAGACTGTTCGCAGCCATAGCAATAGACGAAACCCATGAACTTGCAAATGCTATTATAAAGAGCGATTGAGTAGCCATTGGCCTACTGAAAATCCGCCAGCACTCAAAAGCTGGATGGTTGCTTGTTCAGGAGTATGAGAAATCATCAGATGTCAAGAATTAAGCCCGACCCAGTGAACATCATGATCAAACAAAAAGGGTTCGAAAGGTATTTGTTGAGAGAGTAGAAAAGCTAACCACTGTTATACAGGAGTTTGGTAATCGTTTTCAGGGAGTGTAATATGACCTTTTCACCATTGACACAAAGGACATTGCCAATCCTGACAGTGCTGCGTTAATAGCTACCCACTATGAGAAAGGTGCACTTTCATTCCTGAAATTACTTGAATCCGAGGTTCAATGCACATGATATCAGCCAATTAAGAAGAACAAGGTTGATCTCTTTAAAAGAGCAGCTCTACTCAAAAGACGTTGAAGGAAGACTTCCATCTTTTCTCTCAACTTTTCATATTTTGTAGAGAGTTTCAATTAATAGAATCTTTTTCAGCATGGATACAATGCTTGAATCAAAAGTCAGGATGCCAGATCTTGAACCAGCGACAGATGCTATTGTCATCGATGGTTCTGCTGTAGTGAATGCACCCGAGAATCAAAAAAACTTTCGGTCAGTATGAATATCACAAAGTATAAGCCCTAAGATATAGTTATGATGTTTACGTTCCATATAGTCTGAAGGCTGAGGTAAGAACAAATCTAGGCCAACGAAACAACATTGCTGGTGTCCAAACAAAAAATACGATCGTTGTGACCAAAGGTGACAATGCACAATGCATTCACACAATGTGTCTAAACAATGTATCTCCCTGTACTCACGAAGAGAAAGATACGCGAATATTTGTGCATGTAAACGATTCAGCCCTAAATTGCAACAAGGAATTGACACAGATGTGGTTGTATTAGCAATATCGTGTTTTCCATCCCTGGATCTTTTGCAATTTTGCAATTAGCTGACCCACTATTAAGCATAATTATACCCAACTAAACTCAGATAATTCCCACTCATTATATGTTTTATGTATTCCCATTATTATATTCCTTATATATGAATATTGTACCAAGTTTGTCTATTTGCTTTTCATATAGAATGTTGATTGATAAAGTGAATATTACTCGGAATCACTTTATTAGTTCATGCGGTAAAAATGTAGAACCTGTGTTCAGTGAGACTTTCCTCATACGAAAGGCAGGCGAATTCCAGCTGGGATGTGCATTTTTTGAACGTACGACTACATGTCAACAGGAATCAAATTCAAAAGGTTTTTCTGCTAAATCCAAAGCGAAGTATATTAGAATGCCAAGTCTTCCTGTAGGGTCGATTCGCGACTCGGAAAGGCGACATTTAAACGATGAGATGATAAGAGACAGATCATCGGAAAACATTAGCGAACTTTAATGGAGTGAATTTAGCGTGCATGTTAGTCTTATTATTCGAGTGGGGTATCTACGTTGATGTAAGCATATGCATGGGTGTGTGTATGTGAGCAAGAGAGAGAGAGAGACAGAGAGAGGGGGTGCAACTATAACTGAGATTATATCCAGGCAACTTTGAGAAAGAGAAAGCACTATGTATGTTTGTATTTTAACACATTGTTTGGTATGAATTCTTCTGTTTGACGAGCTTTATTAAGAAATAACTCACGCTGCAAATGCGCATCTGAAAACACACACGCACACACACACACACATGTCAAACTACACTATACACTAAACCCACTGACACACACAACTATTTCAATTTTAAATCCGCACATCCTAAACACCTAAAAGAAAACCTCCTTTTCTCACAGGCACTCGGACTTAGAAGGATATGCCCAGACAATTAATAACTTAATACAAATAGTGACCTACTTATTTGGTGAAGGACCAAACTAATAGGGAGATTACAATCACCACAGAAGACACCTTAAAACTAAGACATACCGAACCACATAACGACATTTAACAACATTCCCCCCCAACTCGAATAATGATGCACCACTGAGGCATCCTAGTCAGCTGTTCCAAGAACCAGGTTTGGTCTCGTACCGTATCAAAGACATGATAGGTAGCAATGTCATAATCTATAACAGAGTCATCCAAGACACACCCACAATAAAACCCGTCAAGTGTTGTCATCCTTGCAACAGAAAGAACAGTCTATGTTGTAACTACCTTTTATCCATAGACACATTCACTACTGCTACGGCTCAGAGGATCTATAAGATCTACCATAATTCAAACTGCAGAAGCAGAAATGTCATCTACCTCCTTAATTGCACCTTATGCAATATAAAATACATATGTAAGGCCGAATCAAACTTCAATATTAGACTCAACAATTACAGACACTGAATAAAAAAGATTAAACCACAATCAACTACTTCCTGTAGAACAACACTTCAGTCTAGCTGGCCACGATTTTAATAGAGACGCTAAATTCATCACCAATGAAAGAATGGGAAAATACATATACAACAAGAAAACGGCAATATTGAAAACACATGAAGACAAATGGATATCACGCTTACAGACCCTAGCACCAACAGGGCTAAACAGTAAATTAAACAACCCGAACAACATTTAAAACACCCGGGCAAAGAACCTACAAGTGAACTACCAACGACTCCACACAACCAATTTACACACACTCACATGATGTCTTTTCAAAATATAGTCTCGATTGCTATGTGGTTGGAAAATAGTGAAATAATGGAAAATCTATTACCTTTCAAAGAAATGTGGTAGACATAAAAAATACCGTTAGCAAATATTTATGTCTCACCAAAATACATGAACTTCGCTATTTTGTGTGATTCCTATTTCTCACTTTTACTTTTCCATTTATGGTTAATTTTTAATTTTTACTTTTTATTTCTCACTATATATTCTTTCTTCTTTTTATTATCACCACTTTTTAGATTATGACTATTTACACTTTTAATTTATTTGTATTTCTATTTTTTATGTTTATATATTTTTTATGTTTATATTTTTTCTATTTATTTTATGATTACACTATTATTTTATTGTACAATGCAGTATTATTTTATTGCATATTTTTTAAATTTTTATTATTATTGTTATTTTTATTCTGATCCTTACTGTTTCTCATTTGTATGTACTTATTGGTCTAGTTTTATTTTATTCAATGTTTCCCTATTCAATTCATTAATATTTGTATATGTATTTGTTATCCTTATTTTAGTTTACTTACCTATGTTTACGTGTGATATTCCATGAATTTAGAAATTCAGAGAATACGTGAATTCGTACCGACAAGGGCCGACTATATGGTATCAACGCATTAACTCTTTACACACCCATGCGTACACACACACGCATACACACACACTCTCACATACACACACACACTCAATAGACACACACACTCATACATACGCACAAACACACACTCGCACAAACACACACTCGCACACACTCGCACGCACGCACGCACGCATACACACGCATCAGACACTTTACAGCACACAGACATACACGTCCACTAAGGAGGCTATACATCAAATGAGCAGGTAAGTTCCATCCATAAGACACAACTATGTACACACCCACCCAAAGTCTTTCAGACAACCCTGATTACGCCTAGACAGAAAATAAAGAAAGTGGCAATTAGTTGTTTATTAGAACCGTTAACTCCGAGATACCGAATGTTTTTTTTTATCCAAGCCATACAATTCTCTAAAACGTTATATATTTTCAATAATTAGGTGCCCAACAACATGTATAACGATTTTCATTCTAATCGGACCGACCGTAACTAACCCTTTTTCAAAATCGGTCAAGATTTGAGAAGGGTTCCGAGTTGTAAACAAAATTAAGATTTTTGATTATAAAATGTAAACAAACAATCGGATCGGCTATAACTCATCCCCTCCTTAGGTAGAATCTCCCCACAATAAATATATTAAGGAATAACGAAGTTATCCAGTTAAGAAAAAGGACACAGCGACGACGAGGACGACAGACACACATAGCGGATGATAGACCCCGGTGGGTTTTCTCGCCGGGGACAAATATGGCGTAATGCAGTTTCTTCCTACAATTTCCACTCAGTTGTCCTTATGCTAGACTGAGCTAAGAATAGTGAATGTTTATTCATCAAAGAAATTACTCTCTTCTACAACACGGCGAATTTCTCGTCGTTGCTCAAAGGTAGTAGGACTCATCGGGGAATTAAACTACTATTCTTGGGTGAGAAGCACTTAGTGATTCGCCATGAACTGGAGATAAAATTTCCCCATTTGCATTTAAGGAGATGAACAGGTAATTCCCTAACGACTACAGTTCGTGCCCCTAGCATGTTCCGAATATGTGCGTTTCATTATTTATTTTTCAAGCCGTGTCTCCGATATACGAGGTTCGATTAATGTCCGTAACCTGCCATGTAGTTATGAGCTGGATTTTAATCCAAAATCTTCACTGTATTTGATCTATGTTATTAATACTCACCAATGAAATAAATGCATTAACAAAGGAGGTGATTATGTTAGAAAATAGATATTTGTTGCGTAAAATAAATG
>VCCN01003067.1:3684480-3699159 GCA_006491835.1 Architeuthis dux | reverse complement strand
TTCATCTTTATATCATATGTATATATATATATATATATTTCCTAATTTTGGTCTGAAATCTTTACTGTATATTGTTCGATCCATGTGATTAATGAGACGCGTTGGGTTAAGTGGATTGACAAGAAAGGAGTCTATGTTCAAACATAAATATTTTTGTGAAATAAATACTTTCATCATTATTAGGCTACGGACTTAATATACCTACGTGAGCATCCTTTCTTGTGAGATTTCGAAATGTGTATTTATTAAATAAATATGTCTATAATTGAGAGTAGATTTGCCTATTTAACTGAAATAAACTTTTGTAGGTATCTGTCGGCCAGTTAGGACCGACATTACTAAAAAAATGCCCCATCAAACTAACTTGCCGTTCCTCTTTGGAGGACGCCAAGAGTAATAGAGAAAAAGCGAAAGAAGAAACAGTGAAAATGGCCAGTGCCATGACAGGAGTTGGTCGTCAGTGCACCATGCTGGATTAAACTGGAAGAGTCTGACATCTTGTTCATCATGGTATTTCTTGGGCACAGGTGATCATAATCTCTGTAAATATATCGAAGCATGAGTTTAGATGATACCCATAGCAAAGAAGAATCCCTTACCTGAGTTCGAACTTCCAACTATCGTTTCATATCAGAGACAGTGTCATGATCAGCATGTCAGACAACGGAAAAGAATGCAAAGACAATTGGATGCACACCTTTCCCAAGGGCATTAGTAAGAAAGTGATAACAAGTGTCGACCAGAATTCGAACTCGGTTCATCGATTTCGTTTCAAGCTGATGACTATTACTCCACATGGCACTTCCGAGAGGGAAAAAGAAAATCAAAAATAAGTTTGGGAATCTCCAGGCTTCAGAAACATATATGCGTGTATAAGCGCAGGTTTAAATGTGTAGAATCGCATGTGATTGTGTACACACTTTTTACGGTGAATGTGAAGAATTGTTAGGGCCCATGCCTGCCGGGCACCGTTCTAATGGCAGGAAAAGTGAACTGTTAACAGAAAAGAACGCAGAAAAGAAATGAGAACTGGCGTCTAAAATAAAAGCTTTGGAGCAATATGAATTTAGAAGTATCAACAGAGAAAATAACAAAAAGTAAAGCGAAGTAGATAAGGTCAGAGCGAGAAAAACATTGCAGTGGGTGGGAAGAAGTTATTGTCAGGAACTTGGAGTAATCTTTTGACAGAAATTCAATTGGAAAGTTAGCTTCTAGTACAATATGAAGTAACAAGCAGTCTTAGATTTCAAGAGGCATTTACCAATGTCGTTTACAGACGGATTTATGTGTATATGCACACATGTCACTTACCTGCCCTTTACATATGTGGCTTATAATCTTTGTTATCTTCGAATCTAAATCTGTCTCTTTCTCTCTCGCTTTCCCTTCAACGTTTAAGTTGTTTATTTCTTTTATTCTTTGTTTTTCCTTCTTTTTATACTTTTAGTTTTCATTTTATTATTATTTCTTTTTCCATTTGGGTTGCCTTTTTTTTATTCCTTGTATTTCTTTATTTCATCATTCTTTCTTTCTCCGCTTGGGTTTCCTTCTTTTTTTCCTTCTTATCTTCAATTTGATTTCTTTCTATTTTCATTTTCATTTTATTATTCATTTTCTCTCCACTTGGGTGTATTTCTTCCCTTGTATTATTCATTTTTCTCTCCACTTGGGTGTATTTTCAACTCGTATTATTCATTTACTCTCCACTTGGGTGTATTTCCCCCATGTATTATTAATTTTCTCTCCAATTGGGTGTATTTCTCCCTTGTATTATTCATTTTCTCTCCACTTGGGTGTATTTCTGCCCTTGTATTATTCATGTTTCTCCACTTGGGCTTTCTTCTTCTATTTTATTTTTTTTATTTTATTATTCTTTTTTATTTCTTTGGTTTTCTTCTTTTTTCCAGTAATTCTTTCCTTTTATTTTTTGCTTTTGGTCTCTCTTTGTATTCTTTCTTTCTTCACATTTGTGACTTTTTTGTTCATTTTAGTATTATTTAGTCTTTCAATTTTACGTATTTTTCTTCTTTGTTCTTTTTCTCTCCTAAAGGGTTTTGCTCTTCTTTTATTCTTTTATTCTTTCTTTCTCGACTTGAGTTTATTTCTCCCTTCGCTTCTGTATTTCTGTTTTCGCTTCTATCTTTCTCTTTCTTTCTTTTTTTCTCAACTTCTGGCTTCTTTCGTTATTTCCTTTCGCTTTTGGCTCCGGTCTTCTTTCTTTCTTTCTTTCTTTCTTCGATTATGTCTTGTTTCCCTGTCTATTTATTTCTTTCTTTGCTACGATCTTTTTTTCCCTAGCTTGCTTATTTGTTTCTTTCTTTTAGTCCACCAATCTTTGTTTTCTTTCTATATTTGCTTCTTTCTTCATTTCTTCATTCCTTCCTTTATTTCTCGTTTATCCCCTTCTTTTGGTTCTCTTTGTTTGTTTGTTTCTTTCTTTCTTTCTTTCTTCCTTGTTTTATTTATTTGGGTCCACCAATCTTTCTTTCATTTTTCGCTTCTACAATTTCCCTTTCTTTCTTACGCCCTTTACTTATTCCTTTCTTTCTTTCTTTCTTTCTTTCCCTTTCTTTCTTTCATCCCCCCTTCCGTTCTGTCTTCAGTTTTAAGCTTGCTTTTTCAACCATCTTTGTTTTATTCTTTGTTTCTTGTTTTCCTCTTTATATTGCTTACTTTTTGTTGTTTCTGCTGAAATCCATTTCCCCCCGCTAACCATTCCACAGCTCATACTTTCCTTTCTTTCTGTTGATCTGCTTCTTTTTCTGTCTACTTTGTTTTTCTTCATCCCTTTTGACAGTTATCCGTTATTTCTTTGTTCACGTACTTCCATTCTTATAATTGAAAAATATTTCTCCATTTTAAAATACATATCTGTTATTTCTATATTTTAACAAATACATAGTTGTGTGTGCGCCTGCGCGCGCCTTTCACTGAAATACAAATTCCTTTTTTTCTATTCATTTTTTACTCCTTTTTTATGAAATATTTTAAATTGCCTACAAATTTATTCCTGCGCAATTTTGTTTATTTTTATAACTTCCAGACTTAAATGTCTCCTTGCTACGTATTTAAATTGTATTATTTTTTACGCTAATATTCTGCAAAATAACTGTTGCTGACTTAGCATGCCAGCTTTATCTGAAACCCGATAATGACTATCGATTTCAACATGTACGCAGGAGGTCGAACCATCTTCTATCTCAACTACTGCAATCAGTACACTAAGGCGTTAAAAGACACCTGATCTTACATTAATCAGAAAGATGTCATCTCTATTCAAAGTTATAGAATTAAGAGTGAACGAAGAAATATGTTTTATATCAGCAATTAAAAACTTACTTAGATTTCATTTTATATGAATCGAGGTTTTAATTAAATTTCGTATTTCTATCAGTTATATTCTCAGAAGACATATCTTTTTTAATCAATTTGAATACACGTTCCGGCATACAGACGACTGACTTTATGCATGATTCTTTTGTGAAAAAAAAGAGACATATTTGAATGTCTAAAACATTAAATCTCACGTTTGATTTGTTTCAAAGTGGTGGCTTTCTCTAGCATACACATTGTTTTTTCCTCTATTCTTCCAAATCGAATTAATATTGAACCGAACACAGACTGTCTAGGTCCACCCACTGGCTCACCACAAGTGTACGAGGTGTGTACGGAGAGTATTAAACCATTTTGGACATCTCAAGAATATGTTGTGCAGGTGTAATGTAACTTTGCAACCCATCAGAGAGGACCTGGCTGCACATGCGTGAAAATGCACACTTCGGCGAGTTTACTCGGTCAGCAGTGAGACGTCATTGAGTGGCATTGTGTGCTGCGTGAGTGTCGCATACACAATGATCGCGAGTCACCACGTCTCGTGCATGATGTTTTGGCAAAACATCGCATCACCTAGGTATGTCAGCTTCCTACAGTCAAGATTTAGCTTCCTGCAGCTTCTTGCTATTCCCCAAAAAGATGTCAGACCATCGAAGAAATAAAGGAGAACGCGATGAGGCAGCTGATGGCGATCCTGAAACTTTTTTGAAAACTGGTAGGGATGCTGGGATAAGTGTTGGAGGTCCAAGTGGGAGTACTTTGAAGAGGACCAGGGCGCCCTGGATAGGTTGTTTTCTCGTGAATATTAAATGGCTAGATACTTTGCTCGTATATCGCATGGGGTGATAATTACAAAATCCTCAAGGACCTTTAGCCTCTGTCAAATGCATATCACTCAGTCATTTAATGAGAAGCTGTAACGATCTTTCCCAAAGTCTACTATCTTTCGTAATGCTCACGGAACGGCAAAACAACATGTTTTGTTGACAATGGCCTAGGGATCGAATTCCCGATTCTAGCAAATTGTCATTAAGCGAGATAATAAATGGCTTCGCCCGTTCGGCCATCGCTCTGAAAGAAGGTGAGGAAATGCATTTTAGTGTTATTCAAATTATTGAACTGATTTATTCATGAATAATAACAAAACCTCATTATTTTCCAGACATTATTTTCGTCCATGTTTATTATTTTAGTTTGTAACGAGTCACTGATGGAAGTAACATACCGTTCTGTAAACAGATTTCATTTTTTAACTAAAAGATCGGTTGATAATGTCTCCATCATATCGAAAAACATCCATTTCTTTTTTACCAGTGACCAATACTATGCTTAGCTTTGTATCACACAGAACAACATTGGGCTAAATGGGGGGGGGGGGGTAGGATGATCGTGTTTCACCAGTCTTCCAAGTGAAGAGGGTATTTCTACTTTGAAAATAAGCATTAAAAATATGTTGGAAACACTGGGTACGAACACAGACCACCGGTGACGGTTGGAAATACGCAACTATTTTGCACAGCTAGAAAGGCTCATGGAAATTTATGTAGATATAGATATCCTCGAATCTTACCTCTATTACTACAATCTTCTTTTAATGCCACCAACATTTGATGAAAATGTGTTATTCACATTTAATATGTGTATTTCTATTAATAAAGTGTGATTATAATAACTGGTACGTAATAAGTGTATTACAAGGGTGTTGTCGAGCGGTTACTTTGTATTCTAACTCATTGATCCTCTTAAATAATAATGAGATCAATGGTTAATCCGACCCGGCACTGGAATATAGAAACATACCATAGGATAGGTACGTTTAGCACAGAACCACATTTGAGCAGCTACCAATATAGAACGAACTAGCAAGCTATGGCTTCCAAGACTAGCTCGCTGTGCATTACTCCAAGGGAAGCACGCTTTTTATTCAACTAAAATTAATGTGGCATAAAGCCACAATGCATGCATGCTGTCATGGTTGAAAATGGGCGTCGCTGCTTTTTATCTTATTACTCCGTTAAGCGGTTGTTAGAGGGGAGTGGACATAAAACCGCAATAGTGGAACCGAATAAACGGATGCTAAACTGGTCATCAACTTTAATCATCTAGCCGAATTTAATTTCTGAAAAGTAAATTTCATGCAGACTAAGAGACAAGTGTTGTGTCTTACTCTCGGGTAGCTTGACTGCGTCAATATATGTCCGATATCATCCTGGCTTGTGGCGAGTCATGTCAATCTGGTACTTATTCTTTTAGATTTTTTATTAGGCTTGATGCCATCTGGTACATGGCCAAATGCAAGGGAATTGGAAGATATAACAATTGTATTGTGGCAATCTTCTAAGTAGAAAAGGAAACCTGCCTTAAAATCATCATTTGAATTTCTACTTTTTTCCTGCCCTGAACACTGGCAATTGGCACTTATTAAAAATACGCAACTTACTCAGACACGAGGCAATCTAATTACTCAAGTATATTCCTGCAGTATCCCATTACTTACCACACCTGTTGGTGAGGGTGTGGTAGATTACGACAATTAAAGCACAAGGACATATTAGTAACAATAACGCGCTTTCTATATACCGCCAATCTGTATTATCTGAAATACATAAAACATAACATAATACAATACGTAACATAAGAAACATTTCAGATAATAATATTAACACGTTACTACTTCCTCATCTGATATATTATATCATAGGGAAATGGATCGCAACGTGAGCATAATAATTAATACTATACACATGTCACCATAAAGACATTAATCACAATTGCAACAACCAACAAAATGAATGTATTGTTCATTATTGAACTGAGCATGTATTATTTTCTCTCTGATGACTAGTTTGCCATCATTCATTACTGGTTTTCAGCTTATTTGGATATCACAACTTCGTGTGACTCGCTGGTTTTCATGGTCTTGATCGCCACCTTTTTGTGAGATATCATTTTCTACTGGGTCGTCTACCTTTGTAGACATGATGACACCCTCGATCTCGAATGATGCATTTCCTTTCACTGTATATGGATGCTCATCATATGGAGGTTTCAGTGTTGTCTTCTTTTGCTGCACCAGGACATTATCGCCATCTTGGCATCTTTGGGATGTGCCCTGTGTCGTTTGTCAAACCACTGCTTCTGTTTCATTTTCTGTGCATCATGATTTTCCTGAGCTTTCCGAATCTTTTCAGATTCCTCTGTGGTGAACATTTGTAGTAGTTTTGTCTGGAGCTTCCTGTTGAAGAGCATTTCCACAGGATATACACCCGTACTACACTGAGGCGTGGCTCTATATTGGAGCAGGAAATTGTAAAGCTAGGACTTAGGGTCGTTTCCTTCAACGGTCGACGTGTGAACCATTTTGCATAGGAGGTTCACAAAGGTTTCTGCAAACCGATTCCACTGCGGATCGTAGGGGCTTACAGATGTTAGCATATTCCTTCATATCGTGACTTGGGTACGGATGACCATTATTAGCAGAAACCGTTTTAGGTATACTGTGCGTGGCGAATATACGGTCCAGGACAGGTCTGAGTTTCTTGAAGTTGGTTGAAGTGAGAATATCTTCCTCCGGGTACTTTGAGTATTGATCATGAAGGTAGTAGTCTACACCGATAGGACCTTTGAAATATGCATGGGGCTTCTACCGTGGATGGTCAGGCAGAAGATTTGGCTCCAAGGGAACAGGTGTAATGTGTGCCGAAATCGCATTACACCCTACACAGCTTTCAACAAATTCAGCTTTACTCAATCGTTGGAAACCAATATGTCTGTCGCAATAGCTGTATGGTTTTGTCAGCATATTGGTGCCCTTCTTGGGACAGACCGATAACACCAGCTCGAAGTGCAGATGGAATAACAAGTCCGTTGATGTCTGAAAGCTCATCGAAAACCCCATGGTATGCTTGAAGGTGTTCCTCGCAGAACCTTTTGTTCCGAGTTTCTAAATCAGATACCATATTCCGTAGCTCGTTATCGGCTGCTGTTGCTTTCTGCACCATCTCTAGTGTTAGGGCTTGTGGTAGGCCCTCTTCGATCCATCGATTGACGTGAACGTACTTTCCTTCATCAACGCACCATTCTTATATCTCCTTCTGAGTGAATCTGTGAGCGGAAGGATGGCGGGAACCATACTCACAGGGTGTTGTTTTGGCCGGCTCATACACAACATTATAGTCAAAGGATAGAAGCTTAGTGCGATGGCTGTTCGCACGAAGTTGCCTGGGTTTTCTGATGAACTGTAGATAGGTATCAGTGGTTCATGATCACTGACTACTTCAACGTGGGTGCCCAGGGTATACATCCTCTTCATAAGCATGCCCGTCAGTATTCCATTACTTTCCATCTCGATTTGGCCATAACCAATTTTGGAGTCTATGCTCTTGACGTATAATTCACAGGTCTCCAGGCCAATTCGCCATCCATTATATGAGCTTGAACTAGTATTGCTTGTGTGCCAAAAGGGCTAGAGTCGACGTACAGTCGTGTTGCCCGCGGCGACCACTCTGTCACTACACAATCGATCCATGATCTCCCGAAAGGCACATGTTTCTCTTTGTCCCCATACAAAGCGGGCATATTTTTGTCAGAGCTGTTAATGGTGCTGGGTACGACTTTTCTCCAGGATCACCCTCAAGGAACTTTGCGTTGAACTGGACAGTTTGTATGAAGCTTTCCACTTCATTGCACGATGTTGGAGCGGGCCAGTCATGTATCATTGCACATTTCTCTGGGTCTGGGAACATACCAATTTTTGTGTATACGTTCCCAAGCCATTTTACTTCAGCCTTGCCAATATGTCATTTATCAGGACGCAGGGTTATGTGGTGTTCTCTAAGGTTAGAATAACTTTCTCTAGACACAGAAGCAATATAATCTCCTAGCAGAATCCTCCATCTTAAGCTGGTGATAGCAGACTTTCATGTCGAGTGTTGAAAATCTATCACTGCCTTTTAGTTGATGCCTCAATTCTTCAGTGGCTCCCTTGAGATTGAGTGTGACGATTGATTAGCATCCATTGGAGTTTGCCCGCGTGAGTTCGAATCTCATCCTCGTCGCCAGTAACAATAACGTGCTTTCTATATACAGCCAATCTGTATTATCTGGAATACATGCAACATAACATAACACAATACGTAACATAAGAAACATTTCAGACAATAATATGAACAGGTTAATATTTTCAGGTAGCACCCTGTGAAGAATCAACTAGCAATATATTAACAGACTAGTCCACTGTGTCTAAAAGATAAGTGCTCTAATGCAGAGAATGTCATGGCTGGCGTAATCAAAGGACACGTCTCACATTTCCCATACAATCAGGTGATTAAATAAAGATACGACACGTCACTAATCAAGTGTCTAAGTACACGTCGCTGAATCACGTATCTAACTGAATACACATCATGCTGATGTGTCTGTGACCATAGAACAAATAATTAATGCAACACGTGAATATTCCAGGAGAGAAGTAACGGCTAATTTGCGCAGTGCATTGGTGTTTCTTCTCTGCCATTCGAGCACCAAAGGCTGTTGGAAGTGGTTGATTTAAAACAAGACCTTTGTCCCTGATTGACCAGAATTATTGGAAAAAAGGAAGCGTTCTCATTTGTTCGACCTCTATTTCTCTCTACGTCTGAATGAAGCGACGGTTCTCAACCATTCAACGGCGATTCGTATTGTATTTCTATGCTCAGAACTACTAGACAGAAGATCACTGACTGTTTCATAATCTTTCTGTATGATTACATTGGTTCATGAACTACAATAATTGTACTGTAAATCATGTTGTTAATTCCAAAGAATCTAGAAATAGTCCAATTAACCCGATCCTCACCGAATGCTCCTAAACCGTAACTTTGAACCCAAAACTAGTTTAGATCTCTAATACCAACCTGCCGTGGAGCAAGCCTGAAATGAGGAGGAGTAGTTTCAAAGCTGATTGTCTTCCAATGAATAGCTACAGATCACTCATGGTTGTACTGCGCTTATATTTTCCTCCAAAGCCACTGAGAATAAGCATGATTATAACCAAGTTCTGCGGAAATTACAGCTTGTTATCAAAATGTATCATTTCCAATAAATATCAACGAAGAGTCGTGGATGTACGGTACACGGTGTGTCTGTCCTGCAAGTCAGTTAGAATAAGCTGGAATATCGCCAAATACACCAGATATAAAGCCTAAACTTTGACCAAGCCAATAAATGCCGAATTCAGCAAATACCTACAGACTGGTAAATGGATGTCATACTGGTCCTCGGCCTTAATCATGTAGCCAGACCGTGAAGTGCCTTTTTTGGTGGGAAGATATTCTTCATGTATATATATTGAGTCTTTCTGATGGGTAGCCTAACTGCGTCTTATCCTTAGAAAGTTCTGACCGATATATCCCTGGGTTTTGGCTAACACACGCCCATTTGGTCATTGGGACAATCGATCGAATGACCAGACACCAGGAAACCTGGCGCTGGGTCATTGTAAATTACAAATAGCTTGCTTCACCAATTTCTGAGTGCATTGTTCTGAACGGCATGATCTCCGATCAGGTACAGAGATAGGTGTAGACGAATCTATTCAAAAGCACTAATAGAGTATTTGGCATGTGTCATGATATAATCTCGTCATATATTTAAAGGAGATATTTACTAAGCCTAACGTAGCCATGTACACAGCCACTACAGCTAAAGGTTAAAGTTTTACTAATGTAATTGCATTTTGTAAAAGATACCATGTAAATAGAAATACAATCCGTTATCATTGGAGGTTTTTTGAGTCCTTAACTGCAATTAAGAAGTTAGACTAATTTTCAAATACGATTTCAAAATAGAATATAATGTTGCTCAAGCTTCTGATAAGTTCAACAAAACATTGGGAGTGAACACTACTCAGGCTAAAAATTCGCCATGTCCTTTCATTAATATTGTCTGAGATATTATAATGCTGTTTTAGGTCAGCTATTTGGTGGAATCCTTGTGAGCTTATGAATAAATAATGTGATTTGAAGATCAAACTTGGGATGTATGCCAACTCTAAATTCGTACGGTACGTGTTAACGAGTATCACTGATCGGTCCAGTGGGTTATGACCCCTGATTATTTGGTCTCTATGCCGTAACTCGATAGCACATCAAATTATCACTGCTGATTTATGTATTCGTTGGAATTACGTACTATTATGTACTTTTTCATAATTCGTCCTGGGCACGAGGTTTACGATGTAGGTAGAAATCAGTCACATGATCAGATAACAGAGAGCTTTGAGCCTTTGAGGATTACAAATAGACAGAACATTCCATAGAGATGTAGTCTTTGGGGATGAACAGATTAAGTCTTGACCTCTTTGCTTTTGTAAAATGATTTAGATAGAGGAGGTAAAGGATTTGCCGATAAAAAAGCTCTGAGTCCCATTGTGTATGGTCTGGGGATTTGAGTTTACTTTGAAGATTGCTTTCTTGTTTCTTCATTTCTTTTCTGCTTAAGATAAAACTTTGAAGTAATCGTCTTCACTGCTTCCTTTCTTCTATTGTTTTTTGTTTACCTATTTTCTTTCTTTCTTTCCTTTTTACTTATTGTCAAACTCCAGTCCAAGTTGGAGTTGAATTTGTTACCCTCCCCCCCGTAACAAGAACAACAAGCACAATCCTCACCAAATTTAGGACAGTAAACTGTTCACTTTTTGACTATCACGTCACGTTAAACAAACCCTATATATAAAATTAACATTTACATCTACGTTGAATGTGTTTCTAACCCCGTAAAAAAACAACAAGAACAACAAGAACAATCCTCGCCGAATTTAGGAGAGTAAACTCTTCACTGTTTGACTATCACGTCAAGTTAAACAAACCCTACATATGAAATTAATAAGTCCTATATGCATACGGATTTATTTATTATATATACAATACAAAAGTTGCAGTAATCATCTTGTTTATTTATTAAGTCCTCATTTCTACAACATAACAATACAAAGATCAATATTTTTAAAGACTACTGATGTCTAAATAGAAAACTAGCAGGGTGCATCAAGAAGTACGTAGACTGACACATAGACATTAGCTGAATTTTTATCTGAACTTTCAACATCCTAATGTTCGATCTATGTGATTGATATTCACCACTGAAATGAGAGCATTGAAAACGGTGGAGATTATATTAAAATTAAATATTTGTTGTGTAGAATAAATGATTTTTTTATGATTAGGTTATCGACTCACTGGTGTACAAATTGTCATGACTTTAATATACGAGAGATTAAACGATGTAATGTTACATCAAACATGTACTAAATTTATGATATTACCACGAAAATTACTTATGGTGCTTTCTCCATCGCCTACACTATCGTAAGGATCATCACTGGTTATTCGACTACTGGTTATTCAGTCTTCCAGCTTCACAACATATTACCAGCTTTGTTTGTGTTAAGATTCTAAGCACCTCGAAGGAGGTCACGGTGATTGGACATCTAGTTGGTATCGAACTCATTATACTGACGAATTGTTTGCGATATAAATTTGAAAACCATCAAACTACGGGAAGCGCCGACTTTTACCAAGCTTAATGTATTATAGAACAAGGTCACCGTAGCGAGGCATCAATGAGGATCGAACGAATTGGTTTCCAAGATGGACTTGTTAACTATCGTCCTGTTGTAGGCACCAAAGGCCCAGAGTGCATCCTCTCATGATATAACAGGCGTACGTATTGATTTATCGCCCAACGTGATATGGAACCCAAGTCAAACTCATTTGTTTTAGATTGTCTGAACAGCAAAGCCTAAGTTGGATTTTCGAGTGCAGACAATCAGTAATTCAGTAGCCTGTCATTTTAAGTGCAATGGGGAGTCGATTACCTTGAAACGGATCCCCGGTGCAGAGGCAACATATTTGTTTATTTTTACCCGGATATCAGAGATGCATTCCATTACGATTTGCAATCAGCCATTATAAGTCCACTGCTGGACAAAGGCCTTTCCCATCTCCTTCCATGACTGTCTATTTTGTGCTAACCTCTGCCAAGTCTTACCGGCAAATCTTTCTGTTTCGTCCATCAATCTTGTGTCTGGTCTCTTCCTACTTCGTTTACTGTCCCATGGGCAAGAATCGGTTAGTCTTTTCCCCCATCTATTGTCATCTCTCTTTGCTAGGTGGCCAGCCCATCTCCATTTTTGTTGCTTAATTAGTTGTACAATATCCTTCACTCTAGTCCTCTCTCTGATCCAGGTTTTTTTCTATCTCTTAGAGTTATCCCTAGCATTGCTCTTTACATGGCTCTCTGTGCTATACTAAGTTTGTTTTCAGCTCGTTTTGTTAATTTCCATGTTTCGCATCCGTAAGTCAAGGCTGGTATTATGCAGCCGTTGTATACATTACGCTTTAGGCACATTGGTAAGGTGCTCTTCAAAATGTCTCTATTCATACCGAAAGCTTTTATTTCGCAGTCATGGTCTTTCTCTAGTTTTATTACCCGTCCCACTCTTTTAACCTGTGTGAATCATTATTTAGTATTTCTATCTGACGTACCGAATATTTTTAGCCCTGGATTTGAACGGTAGATTTCCCTTTTCTACCTGACCATGTTTGTGGTTACGAGCTTCAATTCTCAAATCATTTGAGAGAGAATCGAACATTTTGTGATTGACGGTCACTTCCTCCAACAGACAGCACTGTCGTTGAGTACAGAAGCCAGATCGTATAACATCAAATTGTACATCATACTTTGCCTACGTAAGGTATCTATCGTCTGATGGAATTACGGCTTCTTTCTATCTTAGACAGAATAATGCATATAATTGGACACGACAGACACCATCGTTAGGGCCTGTTATCAGAGACAGTAAATTGTATGTCAGTCAGAAGGCAGTCACAGGAACAAATATCGTTGTTTTGTCCCCCGCCAGTTCTATTTGTCAGGACCAGTTTCCTTAATATAATTTATCTCTTTTTCTCTTAGTTTTCTAATACAGCTTTCATCCGCCATCCAAAAGTAAACGTTCCTATATAATCATATCGTAAACCAAAATGGCGTAGAGCGAAGAATCAATCACCATTATTTATACAGGAAGCAAATTTAATCGTTCCCATACCCAAAACATGGTGATGATGATATGTTACGTTGAGGCGTCGGAGTTAGTAAGAGGTACAGGACACTGAGGTGTAGGACAGAGAGGAAGAAGGTGCCTCTAAAAAATGTTAATCTACGGAGTTATGTTCAGGTAATTCACAACACTATACGTTAGTCTTGCCCCCACCCCCTTATCCAGGTCCTCGTGGCATTTGTCTCAGTGACAGGGATTTGGTATTCTCCCACCCCCCGTCTCTAGTAATGGGGTCATGGGATCCCCCCTACTGAATCCGGCTCTAAATGACCCACCAAGGGTTGATGTGCCGTTAAACCAAACAATCAATCAATCAACGTTAGACTTGCTCAGCAACATCAGATCTGTCTGCAGAAATGGAAGTCTCAGAATAAATGAACAGATTTGGAACATCTTTCATCAAAAAAGTAACAAAGAGAGAAAATCTATCGTGCAATTACAGACCGATCATATGACTACAACCTGCCTAGAAAATTCTGATTGGACAAATTGCAAGTTCCATCATTCTATAGAAAGCAAAGGAGTGCTACAAGATGAGAAAGGTTACAGAAGAGTAACCACAGAACCATAGTCTCTAGCAAGAGCTAACAGATGCTACTAGTGTGAAAAATGAACAGGTATATATTACCTATAATAATATAGTACTAAGGATGATTCTGAAGATGTAAAGAGACTTGCTCACCAGACATATGGTGGGAATAGAAAACTAAAATGCAAATACATGAAAATAATATATGCAAATATATGAAATACAAATATTTGGCTAGTGTAAGAAAACAAAGAAAACTATGAAACATGAAGTTGGCGTTTATATCCATAATTATCGGGGTGCTTGGAACGACACTCTGCCATGTGAAAATATATGAAGACTTGAAAATCCGGAAAAAGATGAACTCATATAGATAAAAGCATTAAACTATAAAGCATTTAGAGAGCGCATACCTCTGTCAACGCCGTACACTAATTAAAAAACTGAGTGAAAATAAAATATTAAAAAAATGTACTTCCCTTGTAATTGAAATGTAGTTCTTTTTATTAACAGTTCGTTTTTAACTTCTTTTCCTGCAGAATAATAAAAAATATCTCTCAATCGAGAACAAAATTCCTGGATCCGTCCAAAGATTGGATCACTTCTTCCGTAGCCCATGGCACACCCTTCAATAAAATTACATTGAAATGCATTGAGTAGATAGATATATCGTGTGGACAGTGTTGCCAACTCAATAAATATGTTCGCGAAAGTTTGA
>VCCN01003067.1:3664500-3675069 GCA_006491835.1 Architeuthis dux | reverse complement strand
TTAACTTCAAAACAAATACAAACTTCATAAAAACATATTCAATGTAGATAAATACAAAACAACATCTAACATTTAACACACTTCACAGATCATACTTTATTGAAAATCTCACCAGACAAACTCCAAAAATGTCCTTGTAAGCTCAAGCTCTTTCCATAATGTCTACACTTATCTAAAGTATGTTTAAAACTCTGTACACTAGTGCTATTTTTACCATCTTTTAAACATTATTTAAAAAGTTATGGAAAAAAACATTATTTTAAAGTTTATGGAAAAAAACCAAGGCAGGTTTATAGTTTGATTGGTAATGAACATAATGCTCGACATAACATGAAGTTCTTACGTCAAATACACAAAGCAACATTAATTCAAATACACAACACAAAACTAATTCAAATAAACTAAGAACAGAATCGATAAACCCGAAACAAAATTGAATCCAATGCCTATGTGAAATAATGCATGAACATCTCAAAAGTACAAAGGTCCGGACGGAAAACTTATGTTAATGTTTGTGAACACACCTTCACAAAAATGAAGCTTTTTTAAAACTTTTTTGTGGTTGGGAGTAAAATAGGTTTCCATTGATTTTCGCCTGACTTTTTAGACTATGGCCCCTTTTCGATACAATTTGGATGTTTTATTGGGCCGTCAATGGGACCTTGATAAATCACAAGATTGGCCCTAGAGCTACCTTTCTGTGAATGATGGTGTCTCTCGGACTCTTACCTACGGAGTTTTAGTTAAAATAAGAGGTGGACGGAAGTTGCAAATGCCAAAACTCCGATGGCGTCTCTAGAGATTGTTATTTTCTTACGCCAACCCTCATATGGCGTTTATCAAGATTGTTAATAAATGACGGTCGGGCTTTACCTCTTTTTCTATTTTTTAAGTGAAAATAATTATATTTTTACGGATTTTCCTAATGCAGCTCCAAGGTTGTTTTTATTGTGTTTCTCTTGAACCCTTGAAGAGACCGATCCTAATTAGTGGGGACCCGTCTTCTAGGTAGCACTTCCCCATTACACTGACAGGGTAGGGTCAGGTTTCGGATACGTCCTGACCACTGAGGCAAAAGTCGGTGTGGACTCGGCTATTTTAATTTTAATTTAAACAATGGGAGTTATTGTTAGTGTCTCTTGGACTCTTGGTGTTATGCCAAAGAACAGGTGGGGATTATTATGCAAATGCGATCAATATCAATTAATCAAGAAAGAGCAAGCACTAAGTGTCATATTTAAGGACAAAGTGCACACAAAAATAAATGTCTATAGTTTCTAATAACGAAGGCTTGTGAATCTCTGTCTTGTATGCAGTCTTTCTCTTTCCTCGCTGTTTGTGGAAATAAGTTTATTCATAGTCCAGTCGAATTTCACCGAAAAATGGTCAAACCCGGAGTGAAATACACCATTAACAAATGTGGTATAAAACGAAGCGCATATTTATGCAGAATGACATTAAAAAAAAACAAGACATGGACATTAGGGAAAAACTTTTTATAAGCAAAGCTGTAAAGGATGGTATTTAAGCAAAAACAGAGGATTTCAAAACTGCATTTTCTTCATTCTGAATTCAGAATGATCGGCCATAACAATAAGTGTGGAGAAAGAATTGTAGGTACTGTTCAATTTTATGGTGGTTAATTCAAACAGCTTTTCGGTTGGCTAGAAAATGAATACACCGATTGTAAACGTCTATAAAATGGTTAGCACGATTGTAAATAACTATAAAATGGCTACCCCGATTGTAAATGGCTATAAAATGGCTATCCCGATTATAAATTGTAAAGTTGCACACACTCGCTCATTCGATGTTAAAAATGGCGCACACATTTTGTGCGCCGTTTTTAATATCAAGCGAGGGAGTTTGTGGAGTTATCCAGAATAATTTATGTATTAATTTGATGTTAAAAATGTGCGCCGTTTTTAACATCGAGTACAATTTACAATAGGTATTGCCATTTACAATCGGGGTAGCCATTTTATAGCCAACGTCCTACCTTTATCGATGTTATCTACACAGCATTCCGGCAGATCCTTCCTTCGACTCTAGTAAGATGAGTTATGCCAGTCCCCACCATGACGGCGAGTGGGGTCGGGAAATAAGCAGCCATGGTTAAGGGAAAAGAGGTCAAGTAAAGCTGTGTATCTTGTCAATTTGTATCTGTTGAGATTACAATTACATCCGAAAACATGAAGGTAGGTATTCCAGCATACCAGCATACACTGTTGGAAAGCTGTTGGAGAATCTATAGTAGAATTGAAGGGATTTGCTGTCTCTTGTTCTCTGGTAGGAGTTACCATATATTATTTACTGAAGTGGAAACTCGACTGTAGAATCGACAAAGGTGGACTTGTTATCACTTGTTCCGTGGTTTGGTAGTCTTCAGTCGGACTTTCAGAGCCATCCCTTAAAAATAATGTACTTGTAAAATCTGGAATAACCGTGATGGATGTATAAGGTTTTCTGTATAGCACTGAGCGAGGAGGTCTCGATTGGCTATCAGCTTGGCCGATTAAATTACCCTTTGTACACTGAGCCGAGTAAGCTAACACCCAGTCAAACTGATCGCTCCAATGACCTGAAACATCCAATTTCCCTGAACCCGATCCTGTCACCCCG
Source organism: Architeuthis dux (assembly GCA_006491835.1). Taxonomy (NCBI): domain Eukaryota; kingdom Metazoa; phylum Mollusca; class Cephalopoda; order Oegopsida; family Architeuthidae; genus Architeuthis; species Architeuthis dux. Next base: position 3,672,447 of record VCCN01003067.1, on the reverse strand, counting down.
CTGAGCTAAGCTTCTACACACCACTGAGCGGGGTCACACATACCCATGGAATCCTAAAATAATGTAAAGTGTAGTTGTCAGTTTCATGCTGGGCAACTCCAGGGGGGCGGGGGCGTGTTGTACTCAGTAGATATTTTGTGGGAAAGTCTTGCGAAAGAATCCAAATCGAAGTATTTGCTAAACATTTTTTACCCAGAATTATACACTATTATGATTGATATTGTATTGTATAACTACTAGAGTTACCGCAAATGACAAGGTGTTTTGTGCAGGTGTGGATCAGAAGCTTCGTAACGTTCGCATTACACGACACAACAAGGAGTGGCTTACCTCGTGACAGAAGTATGTACCTCCTACCCTTGCCAGCGGTCGCTGTTCGAACCCAGGTAAAGACCAGTAGTACAAATGCTGATTTTCTTGATAGGTCGGAAGTTTATTACACAAAATTGAAATTATTTCAAGTTTGCGGTATGGCTGATTGAGTTTTTAAACAAACTATAACACTATTTATTAAAATAATCGTTTACTTGGCAATATGGATGAATGAGTTTTTAACCAAACTATAAAACAATTTATTACAAAATATTAAAATTATTTTTACTTCGCAGTACCAGTACTACATTTTATAGCAGAATGAGTTTGTAAACAACTATACAGTATTTTAGTACTGCATTTTTATAGAGGAATGAGTTTGTAAACAAACTATAGAGTTTAGAGTTAAAAAAACTTTTCAATAAATAATAATTGTCATTTTTGTAATAAATCGTTTTAACTCCATAGTTGTTTATGCGAACTATACATTATTAAATTGAAATACAGAAGTAAAGTAATTCACTAAAACAATTCAACTCAAAAAATAATCTCTATTTTTGTATCTCAATAAATTGTTTTAATTACATAGTTTTTTTTTGTTGGTCCTTGCTCTGAGATGCGCTAGGTTATCGTGTGACAAATTATCCTTTCGCCTAGTAGTCGTGCGCCGAGAAGTCAGCGTTCAGTTGTCGGCGCTAGGTGGACCTGTGCGGAGAAGACGGATCACAGTTGGATAGCTGGATGAATACTACTCTCACTGATACTGTGAAGTAACCTCCTGTCACTTCTGTTCGGCTGAGGGCCTGGGTATATAAGTAAGTAATGGCAGTTGAGTGAAGTCAGTAGTACTCGATTTGGTGAGTCAAGTCAAAGTCGTTGTGAATGACACATAGTGGACGACAGGTGTCACGATTCATGTAACCAGAAGTTATTTTGTTAAAATATCAATCGTATGCAAATAGGTTCACGGGAAACAAGTGGTGTCCAGTCCACTCCTATATCTGTTCATTACAAACATCTCCACATACATATCAATAAGTATGCGCCTAGAGATTGTACTTCTGTTTATTTGTTTATAAATATGATCTACAAACCTGGTTATGCAAACGTAAAAAGAGTGGGAAGACAGAGAAACAAATCTGAAGAATAAAAGTTGTATTGGGAGAACAATGAGATAATAATTATTATAGTACTTAAATGAGAAGAGAGATAGATTAAGCACAGTAATACAGGATAAGGATGTATTAATGTTTAATTGTTTGACCGCATTCATCTCCAGTAATCCCGAAGCAGAAATAGTCATCATGGTAAAACAGGAGGGAAATAAGGTGGACATGATATTTTCTCTTAACAAATATTAATAACGTGGGTCCATTTTGGCTATTATTGGTATGTCTTAAGCTTGAAAATAAGTCTGGCACAGGGTCACAAGTGTGTGACCGCCAGTGAGGATCTAAATCACTACAGTAGTAATGGTCTGAGAGACTAGATTGTCAACCAGTTTTCGAACGGTGAAGCATTGTACTAGAATTATTTCATTACATAAAACATTTTTATTTTTTATTTCTGAAAAATAGCTTATAAAACAACTTCAGACATCAATGGGTGCCCTATCCTATAGCATTGGGATAGTAAGGCACATTCTGGGGTTCGAATCCCAATTGCCAATTTTGTTGTTTTCTGCTCCGTGGTTGAGAGGGTTTCTTAGTTACTGCCAGTCTCAGTGTTCTAGCACAAACACTTCATAAATTGGAAAGTTGAAGTACTCCTCGCACAAACACTGCAAGTTAAGCAGTATCTCTCAGTATATTTGCTTCCGTCAACTGCAATTGAAAAAAGTATTGCAATTCGTTGCAGGCATTTCTTCAACTCGCTGGGCGATCGTTCTTGCAGACAAGCTGATGGATGCAAATGAAGATTTATTTTCGGGACAAACAATATCACCCACAGCTAGTAAACATTCTGTAAACGGCTTCATTTTTTTCTGCAATGCGTTTTGAGGCTTCATAGCTGGCACGGGTATTTCCTTTATTTCCACTTCATTCTTTTGTCAAACGATTAGTTTTCAGTCTCTCAACTTCCATTTTCCTTGCTTGCCCGGTGAACTTGTTAAACTTCCCACTATGGCGGGTCTCGCAATGTCGCCTGATATTTGTCAACTTTCTCACAGCAACGTTTTCTAGGAAAATTAGACAAACTGGTTTACTAACGTGCTCGATGAAGAAATAATCCAGTGTCTTGGAAATTTCGACTCTCAGCGTCTATCTTCCTGCGTTTTGCATTCATTGCCATTGTAATTTTTCTTTTCTTCGATAACCTCAGTTATTCAAAAAGTACCGTAGCACATGTATATGTATATGTTCGCGTCGCGTGACCAGAGTGAAATGTTGCTGTCAGTCTAGCATGCCTTTTAACCACCAAAATCTAGGCATTACTCCGCGGCAGACGTAGAAAAAGTGTGATTAATCCAAAATAATCCTTGCAAACCCCTTGCCTATCCACTGCAGAACGAAATGGAATTTGGCGCCAGTGTAACATGATCCGTCAGAACTATTTACGGTCAGTAGCGGGACTGAGACGTCAAATTAGGTTACAGTCTCCAGTTGGTGAAATAATTTTTTTTTTAAAATTTGGAACGAAATGGAACTTGGTGCCAGTGTAACATGATCGATCAGAGTTTCTTTTTATCTGATCAGCCTTTTACGGTCAGTGACTGGACAAATTAGACCGTTAAATTAGGTCTCAGTCTCCAGTTGGTGAACTATTTTGATTTTGAACTAAACGGAACCTGGGGCCAGTGTAACATGATCTATCAATGTAGTCGTGTCGTGAAACACCTAGAATTAGGGGAAAACGTTCCAGGGCCTATTACCAATATTTTCTCGCGGGGTGGTCAAAATCTCTTCGCGGGAGGTTGCCGACGCTTGGTTTAAATAATCTCCAAGCTATTACCTGAGGTAATTTTAAATCAATTCTATCCTACCTCTCGGTAATCTGATCGCGGTTTTAAGTTGCTATGTGGTAAGGTGAAGCAGGGATAATCTGAAATTGCTGCACCGGTCTGAATGTTTTAGCGATCCTTAACCAGACTTGTTTTCGTATGAATTCTTTGGAAGAGTCTAAATGCAGCGGCCAGCGGACTGATATCAAAGACCATTGGAAATGAAACCTATATATTAAATACTGTCTAATGTCCAATTCGGTTTCATCTATCAAAAATGTATCAAGTGGTTTTGTAATCTGTATAGGTGAGACTAGTTATTAATTGTTGACTAGTATGTCTTCCATCTTATTTGTGTTACATTTTATCGCAACTCCCATATCGTCATCCCACTATCGCTAGTAAGCAGCTAGATGATATGCTTATTCTTTATTTTCCGATCCACCGAATGGCTATTTAGGAGCTGCGATAAAAAGCATAACAAATAAGATGCAAGAAATACGAGTCAATAATTTAATAATAATTGACAATGCTTCATCTAATAAATTTCAAATAATATTTCAGGCTAGTCTAATGTTCGATGTTATATTACTATGTCTTTAAATTTTCATATTCAATGCAATTTACTTCGTTTTTAGTGCATTGTAATAATTATTACCGGATTTGACGGTCTTTAAGACGCAAGGATGGCTTACTATGTTATTTGAGGGACTACCGCTCATTGGAACTCTTTCAAGCCCCATAGTTGTCCATTTGAAAGTTCCGTAGACAGCCCCCTAGTCATAATAGCAGAGTATTGGATGCAGTATAACATTTGCATGTATTTTTAATGTTTAAATATGCGTAGTATGTGCTAGCAAAAAAAAAGGTAAAAAACGATTTAATCAAAACAACACCTTCCTATTTTGTATTTTGTCATATTTTTCTTTCATTTCTCTTCCTTCCCATATCTGTTTTATTTATTAGTTGTACTCTGTTACCTATGTCTTACATATAACTCTCATGTTTATGAACTAGAAACCATCAAACAAAACTGTCGACATAGTCAACATAGGCTTTTTTCAGTTTTAGGTGATTCTGTCAGGCTGGCTGTTGTGTGTCACGCGTACAGGTCGCACCAATACGACTAAGGGGCTGGAAATTTAAACATTTAATCATTATGTCTAAAAAGAACTTTTCTTTTGCTTTTTAAAAAATTCCTTCGAAAAGTTTTTAGTGGGGTGAATTTACAATGAAATTCATGCTAAATTGGCCATTTAGTTTGTGTCCGACAGTAATCATGCTTGTCTTTTGAAAAATTCGACTTTTTAGTGATCAGTACCCAACAAATGCCGAGAGAAGTAACTTATTGCTCATTTCCCCCAATTTTTAATTGATCACCACTAACAAGGCATGCTGCCAAAAGACTTTGGTCGTGTGACGGTCTCTACCGAGTGACTAATTCCCTCATTTGTTCAAAATGCGTTTACAGTTCACTGATAAACTAGGCTTTTTAGTTGGGATCAAAGCTGTTGACATATTACAACTGTAGAAGCGGCTTCTCATTCTTTGCACTTGATATTTCGAATCACGGCCGGTGAATTTCACGGCCAGCTGCATTTCCGTTCAAAGTTGGAAATCTATACAGAGAGAGAACTCTTTTTTTCTTACTTAGGGTATTCTTTACAGAAAGAAAACAAAACTTAAACTCATGTTACGCGTAACAAAGTATTTACACTGACACCTTTCAAGCAATTTCAAATAATACACAATTTCGGGACACATTTTTAAAATTCAAAGTAGAAAATATTTCTGAGCCTTGGTGTAAACTCTGCGTCAACACAAACACAAACACACACACGCACACACACACATACGCAAGCACACTCTCGCGAGCACACACATAAAAACACGCGCTACGTGCAGACAGACACACACACACACACACACACACACACACACACACGAAAGACAAAGAAATACTTGCTATGCGGATGCAATGTACAAGCTATATATTGAGAGGTATATATAAATAGATACTAGTAACAAACCCCTCACTAAAAGTGAGAATATAATGCTCCCCAACTTACGCAATGAATGTAAACAAGAATCTTTCACTATTACGTAATTAAGTTTTAGTAGTTAGTAACTCACAAAGATTGTTTATACTTAATTGTTGCTCAAACATATTCAAACTAGAAAGCACACAGAGAGCCCATACCTCTGCCAACCCTATTGCCACTAAAAACTAAATGGAAGTCGGTTCAGAAATAGTTAGGATGCTGGGGAGGTAACAATGAAAAAAAGGATTAATGGACCCACCGTGAATGTAATCAGCTCTTCCTTAGCCCAAGGCCTACCCTCTTGGAGACCTGGGTGAATACATAAATGTATGAAAAAAATTAAAAGAAATCTCTCATTCGAAAGATTTTCCTGGATCTGCTCCAAGATTTAATAGTTTTTCCGTAGCCAATTGCGCAACCTTCACCTTCATGTAATTGACATTCATTGAGAAGTTTGGTAGATATTGTGTGGTGTGGATATAGAGCTACTATCCAGGGGAGGAAAAGATTCCTGTATCCATACAAAATATGTAATTACCTTTTCCGTAGCCCATTGCACACAGTTCCAGAAAATTACATTGAAATTAATTGAGAAATGCTGGAGATATTGTGCAGAGGGGGAATATAGCTACGATTCCTTGACCCACTGCAAAATTGAAGCCCTTCTTTGGCATTTCATCGCCCTACCTTCTACAAAATTTCATTGAAATTCATTTATAACTTTTGGAGATATCATGTAGACAAACAGATGGAAAGAAGGGAAGACAGAAAGACAGAAAGACAGACACGAGTGAATATATTTACCTCTCTCTTGACAGATGTTAAAAAACTATAAATAATAAATAAATAGCAAGTAGCAAAAAAACAGTCTCGCTGTGACCAAGATCCGAAACAGGCTTACCATCACCACAGCGTTGGGTCCTATCCCCTAGACGGTCATGGCTAACAGTCAAACGTTTCAAAAGTTTATTTCCTTTCTAAACCCAACGCATTTTAAATTCATGAGAACTGTGACAGATATTTTTTTGTGTTGATATACAGCACCAAAATGTAAGCACTTTATCCGTGGCCCATTACCAAATCTTCCACAAAACTGCATTGAAATACCTTGGGAACCTTTGGAGATATTGTGCAGTGTGGACATTTAGCTCTGATGTAGGAGAGAAACATCCCTTGATGCACCCAAGAAACATACATCCTATCACAACATTCCATTGGAATTCATTGAGAACTATTGGGAAAATGGCGTGAAGATAATAAATTGAAAGAATAATTACAAAAAAAGTTGAACAATGTCTTGCCGGGACCAGGATTCGAACCATGGTTATCAGTGTCATCGTTGGAGGTGCTAAACTCTACACGGTGAAATACATATGTTTTATTTTGCTTCTAAAGACTAGAAAATGTGAAGCTCATTTAGAACCTTTACAGAATGTGTGTTGTGTGGATATATGTTGTGTGTTGTAACAAACAGAAAGACATGGGTGAATGCATATATCGTTTCCAATCTTTACCTGTTCCCTAGTTATTAAGCGTAGAAGACGGTCGTATACGTGACGAATCTTAAAACAATTGGCTATCGATTTCTGAAACCCCTATGTTTCATTAGTTTACAAGTTATTAAGCTTCAAAAACTGTAACCAATGGACCGGGACTGGACCGGCCGGGTTGGATCGTTTCTTTAAATCTAAATGATTCTTCAAAACATATGTTATCGAATTGCGAAGTCTGAATGCTTCTACCTTTAAAGGTTTTCGAGATATGGCGGAGTTATGTGGCCAATACATTTGATAAGAGCGACCTCGCCCACGGCACGGTCGCAATGGCAGATAGATAGATAGATAGATAGATAGATAGATACATACATACATACATACATACAATATAAATACATATATGTAAAATATGAATTATTTAGAAATTAACTCAGTATCAATAGGCGTACTCACTGGCCTTAAATTATAATTTTCCATGATGAGATCATTGGGGGTGAGGGGATCCGAAACAGATGTACTTTTAGTTTCATTTACATAGATATATAATACATACATACAGTTATTTATAAAGCAACACACTCATATATACACGCATTCACGCATACACATAAACACAAAGAGCCATACGTGCGTACACGAGGCTTGGCTGGTAAATCAAGAATACCTAGATATTTAGGTCGATACAAAAAGACTGAGATAGATAGATAGATAGATAGATAGATAGATATATATCATATAGTTTACTTTCATTAATTAAATCCTTCACACACAAATTAACCAGATCGTCGACCCAGAGAACACATAAATGCCACTTCCTCCCATTCTGATAGCAAAAGTGGTAAAATTGTTATCCTATTAAATGCATAATTCAATTTTCTTTTCTACACAATGTCGACTATACCGATGTTTTTTGCCAGTGAGCCTCGGCACATTGGTCTTCAAATTGTAGACAAAGGGGCGTTGTGTGAAATGCGAAGCATTTAAATGGTTGTCATGCTGAAATAATATGTATTTACAGGGTGAGTTGTACTTTATGAACGATTTATTCTAGACAATAAGAAAAATATGTTTATGCATCTGCATATAATAGCCATACCTAGATTTGACGTAACCAAACGCGTCTATGTATTGTTATATATATATGTTATATGTATAT
>VCCN01003067.1:3510141-3522033 GCA_006491835.1 Architeuthis dux | reverse complement strand
ACTACCCCCATATGGCTTTGTGCCGTACTGAGCTAAGTTTTGTAAATATTAACTTTAGCTTAGTCTTGTGCAGAATCCACTACTTTAATAATAATCTATCAGATTTGCTTGCTTATTATCCCTCTAAGATATATTCAACTGGATATTTCCCAAGCAAACATTGCCCTTGCAAGAGATCATAGCGATATACACAATGTGGATCTAACTACACTATTGGATTTTATGTGAGACTAGTTTGCAAATATTCTCTCAGTAACAAGTTAAAGCGTCGTATAGAATAATAATGCTGGAAACTGTCTTCTCATCGTAAGATCAGATCAATGGGATGCCTTATTCAGACTGACAAAAAGATAAGAGAACAACTATTTATTTGGGCAGACCAGCCCAGAGAGGACACAGGGTATCCATGTAGAGGGAGACAGATACATCCATCCGGGGCTAAGATGGTATTAATCGCATCTCCTTACTGTTCGTCCAGTATCGTTTCGTGTTTCTAAATAGTCGATACAAAGCATACGCGATAAATATTCTTCTGTACATCGTGTTTGCTTATTGTTCAGGTGGATGTATAAGATACAACAGGCTTTTTCGTCCATGGTCCCTTTTCTCAGCTGTACCTGTACACCTATCAGTTACCTTACCGGAAGACTCGACATTGTTCGATTTCACCAAAAGCGACAACAGTATTCGATTCAACACATAACTGCGGTTCGATTCGCTTAATGAGCTAACGTCCTAACGCAACAGTCGCACAAGTTATTTACTAAATTTAACCTTATACTGCATAGAGCCACTATGTTAACGTGTTGTATAGGCCGGGAAGAATTCGATGGACTTCACTATTAAGGAAACTCGAAGACTTACATACATCTTTGTCGGCCGGATAGAGAAGAGTGGAAGACAAGGAGAACCGCCAGGCTGTCTCCTCAGCAGGGACAGCGGTTTCGTGCCTTTCGGCTCCGCTGATGTCTGTCTTCTTTGAGTGTCGAGATTTCTGTCCGCTTCCCAGGCCGGGATGATTTCGTTTGGGTCTGCTTTATAGATCTCCCCAATGCATACGTGGTGTCTCACGATGTCAATGACCAATCCCCGTTTCCTGTTTACAACAATGATGCAATACACCCATCTCCCAAGGTGATCGAGGTCACTTACATTTCCACCACAGGTGGCCGGATACGCAAATCATAACAAACGTATCGCTTTAGGGTAGAACTCACGCACCAACAATGACCTGGCATATTAGCTGGCTAGTCATTATTACAAGAGAGAGGCCATAAATATATACTGAGTCTAGCGCTTTCAATCATGTCGCTCCGTACACATGTCAAACGCCGAGTGTAAAAGTATCTATCAAAGATTTTAAAGAAATAATAATATCCACATTTTAACCTGATCTTGATAATGGCAATAACTATGGATGAAAGATCTAGATCACGAACGTTTGGTCAATATTCACATTCATTAAATCAATACATGCGTTCTCTTTTGAATTAATAATAAAACTAATTAAATAACTATACTGGTTTTCAGAAAAGAAAAAGAATGTATACAAATTAATAAGGGAGATAACTAGTATTCGCTTTTTTTAAAGATCTAGAGCGTCCAACATACAACACATTTTCGAAGTATAAAAGGGATATCTTATATTACATTTTCCACCCACTGAGGTGTTCAATCCTGAACGAAACATAATATAGTAAAAGAAGTAGGAAACGGCCAGACACAAGATGGAGGGACGAGATAGAAAAGTTTGCCGGTAAGACTTGGCAGAGATTAGCACAAGATAGGTTGTCATGGAAGGAGATGGTGGTGGTGGTGGTGGTGGTTGTTGTTGTTGTTGTTGTTGTTGTTGTTGTTGTTGTTGTTGTTGTTGTTGTTGTTGTTAAAAAACCAAGACTGTTTTAAATGTTTCAAAGAAATACTGAAAGTTTTTGATTAAATATATATCTTCATTAGTCAGTAATATAAATGCAACTGAATAATTTTAAAACGTGAATGGTGCGTTCTGCATTAAAAATGAAATAGAATATGATTGTCACACATCACAGTTCCAATAACGTGGTGCTTTTTAAAAAAAAATTTTTTGTCAAACAAATGATTTTAAAGGGTTCAAAAGTGAATACCAAAAGGAAACCGAAATATGAATTGAAGGTCACCCATTAATTTTCCAATAACGTGGAGCAATTTAAATCTATGTTAAACAATTACCAAACAATTTATGGTGAATACGACCCAGTTCGCCGGAATATTTATTCAAACCATCTGGTTCGTGAGTTTTTAGCCTTAACATCCACTTACTCTCCTGGTGTGCTAGAGCGTCAAGACCTCCCTCCACCATCTCTAGGACATGCACCCGGAGGTCATTTTCTAAACAACATTTGTTCACTTTTCATATCGCTGCTATGCTTGTTGAAACGCCGGCTCAAAATGGTAGATGTAAATCCCACGTACAACAGGTCATGTTTTGTATATTCCGCTGTATAAATCACATGTTTTAATTGACAAGAAGCTCCCGAAATGTTACATATAGTGCCAGACTAACATTTTTTAATCATTCTATTTGTCCCATGTGGTCACATAATTTGCACTTTTTAATAAATTATCCTGTGCATCTGATGCGAAACCATTACAAAATGAAAATAATGTTTTGAAATGTTTTAAATGTTTTAAAATGTTTTTAATATTTTAAATATTTTTTAAAAGAAATGTTACAATTGGTAAACGATGTTCACCAATTTGTCACAAGGCTAAAACAAATAAATCAATCAAATAGTATTAGATGACTCTAATCACGAAACAGACAAGCTTAATGAAGACAGATCTGAATTAGGATGATCAATCAAAAATCCACATTGGTACTCAGAAATGGTAAGAGAAGGTAGGTCTGCATCCCTTTCTTCGGATGATACCATAATAATTAAACCTGCCGATAAAGGTAGTGACATCGTAAGTATGAATACGAACACCTATGATATCCTAATGAATGTTCAGTATTATGAAAAATGTAATTACGATCCAAATACCAGATATCGCAAAGGCTTAAGCCTAATTCAGATCATCCATATCATATTATCAGATCTAATCCACCTTATTAGAATTAGAAGGGTATGCAGTCTTGTTGAAGACTACTGAAAGCATGTCAACAGATGATATCCTCAAGTTAAACTAATTCGGATGGGGAATGAAGTTGAAGTGAAGAATCGCCAGGACATTTCAGTTTTAAATAAAGAACAAAATAAAACATCTAATTATACTGTTACTCTAATGGTCAACTGACATTGGAAGTTTAAAGGACTTGCTCCCATTCTGCATAGAAACCATCAGATATTAATTGAGGATCACTCGGAACTCGCTGCCATCTTTCCAGAGAATCCAATCGTTTCGTGCCGTCGCAACCGAAATGCCATATCAATCTTAGTCTCCTGTCAACCAAAACTTAAAGAAACATCAGGACCAAGCATCAGATTCAGACAGGAGAATTTAAAAAAACGTCGCCCCCTTTGCAAAGTATGTGACCACATGGGACAAATAGAAGGATTAAAAATTGTTAGATCTGGTACTATATGTAAAGTTTCGTGAGGTTCTTGTCAATAAAAAAAAGAGTTATGCTGTGGAATGTACAAAACATGACCTGTTGTACGTTCAATGTATATCTACCACTGAGCCGGCGTTTCAACAAGCATCGCATTGATATGAAAAATGAACCGGCAGAGATGAGCAAGCACTTCAACAAAAACAAAAACAAAAACAAAAAACATGAAGGTGTGTGGGGGGGGGCTGAGGCTCTACCACACCAGGAGAGTAAGCGGATGTTAAAGCTAAAAACTCACGAACCAGATGGCTTGTATAAAAATTTCGGCGAACTGGGTCGTATTCACCATAAATTGTTTGGTCATTGTTTAACAAAGATTCAACCACGTTATTGGAACTTTGATGTGTGACGTTCAATTTATATGAGAAGAAGAAGAAGAAGAAGAAGAAGAAGAAGAAGAAGGAGAAGATGTTTTACCAAGAATTTGCAACTGACAATTGTTATATGTTCCTGATTTCGAACCCAATGTATAAACATGATTAAATACCTCAGAGAATGTAGAATTATGGATAGTTCTCCTGCTTGAAATTCATTCCAATTGATAAAAACGTGAAAAGTCTTGAAATTGTTGCATATCTTCTTCTCCCAGAAGACATCTTCTGTATCATTCGTGCAGCAATAGAGCGTGGTTAATCTTCTCCAATGGCCATCTTTGAGACGCCAAAACTAATTTATCTAAACTACTGGTCACGTTTGAAGCCGCAGTTTGAACAGTCTAATCTAATCTGATGTTACATTGCAATCTCTGTGTCTTTCTCTCTCTCTCTCATTACCAGATTTAACCAGAGCGTCCATCCATTATTTCTTTCCGCTTAGATATCTGCATTCACTCAGACTCTAGTAATTTGACCAATTTCCGTTGTCGTAGTTTCCTGCAATGTTCAATGCTGAACTCGAGTGTCTCATTATTTCTGTGGTATAGATGTATAACGACTTGGATAGACAATCATTATCAAAGACGAGTTTGGATTTCAGTGGTCGGCTATAACGGACAAGCATATCATTTTATGTGTATACAAACAAGAATCATGGAGTCACCATGGGCCCCTTACAGACAAGATCTAAGAAACTCATTTTCGGTAATTCCTGAGATGATGAATTAGCATTATTATACGCTTATTCATTCGTAACATCCACGCTTCTTCAAGTGCCTCTCGAATTCGGTAACGTACTTGGAATTTCATGGACAGAGGAATGAGAACAACACCCCCGGATTGAATACAGGGTACGGTTCGAACACGTGGCTTTGACCCAGACTAAACTGAGCTTAGTAAATGCCAATAATTATCTTGTGAGGTCGAAATAAATAATTGAGACAAAAGGTTTTGTGGGATGCTAACTATACGGTGAAGCGCATTTTAAGATTATCTGGGTATAATAAGTGGAGAAAAATACAAAACATATCTCTGAACGATAACCTCAAAATATGGAATATTATATACACATATATAAATATATATATATATGTGTGTGTGTGTGTGTGTAATTAAGGTCCAATCGCATTACTTCGTGTGCCTGCGGGAAATATGCTCTCAAATGCGAGCAGACACTGTCTAATCAAGAACACTTTTTGTACATTAAATAAATTAAACAACATGAAGATTTACACCTACAATGTTCGCGGCATAGCTGAAGACCACCTACTAGATCAACTACTAATGGACTTAGATAACACCAGCCGGCACAACATAGGATTAAGTGAAACTCACAGAAAAGCTTAATGTAAGTAACCATCTATTTTACTATAAAGGGGGAGAGGAGAACAAATTCAGCGGCGTAGGATTCTTAGTCAATAATAACATCGGAGGCAATGTTATAAGTTTCGACAGCATATCAGACAGAATAGCTTGGATGATAGTTATACTAAGCAAAATATACACACTAATGTTAATCAAAATTTATGCGGCAACTTCAAAAAGTTCTGAACAAGAGATTGAAGAGTTCTATGACGATATCAGTAAGATAATGGACCGAGAGAAGACTAACTACACAATACACATGGGAGACTTTAATGCTAAAATAGGTTAAGGAACGGCTGGGGAATCTAGTGTAGGAAATATGTAATAGTCCGGAGAAGCGAGAGACTTGACATGCTAGTAAATTCCACAGAAGGACACGGATTAAATATAACCAATACATTCTTTCAAAAACGAGAAGGTCGTAAGTGGAATTGAAAAGCCCAAATGCTATAACAAAAACGAAATTGATTCATAAAAGCTGAGAAGATCAATAATATTAAAGACGTTACGCTTATAAACAAAATAGACATAGGAAGCGACTACAGAATGGTAGCGTGCGTGACTAAATTTAACTTTAAAACGTAAAGGACTAACATGATTCTTAAGAAGAAAAAATGCACAAATAGGATAGAGATAGAGAACATTAGCAAATTTAGAGAACAGATTGCAGGCCTTGTGGAATATCGACAGTGACATAGAGGAAAAGAGTAATAGCATGACAAATATAATTAAGGAAGCGGCATTGGAAATGGTAGGAAACGTAAACAACATCATAGAGAAATACTCTAAAATAACATTAAAACTAATCAAAAAGCGTTGAAATATGGAGATACAAACTAAGGAAGACGAAAACAAAAAAGCAGCACTTAACAAACTAATAAACCAAAAGATGAGAAAAGAAAAAAGAAAGGAAAACATGAAGAGGATAGTAAAGGCTATCAGAAAGAGGAAGAGTTTAAAACACGCCCGATCCGCATAGCATGCCGGCTAGTAACAGATGATTACACTAAAGGAAAACAGATGCAAAGTTATCAAAAATGGGACAAGTTGTCAAAAGTAACTGAGGAATATTATGAAAATGTGTACACTTCAAAAATAGAAATACCACAAACTAATGAACATATAGATACTAGTGATACTCCAGACATAGCAATAAGAAAAACAGTGTTTGCATTAAAAAAAATGAAACGGTAAAGATCTAGGCGAGGGTGGCATAACGACAGACCTCCTAGAAGATGCAGGAGAGATCTTGCACAAAGGTCTATCACAGCTATTCAGCGCACAAGAGAAAGAACGGTTCCTAAAAACTTCTGTCTAGGAATAATAATCCTACTCCACAAAAAAGGTGACAATCACGACCTTGGCAACTATCGCCCTATTACACTATTACCTATATAAACTATTCACAAATATATTCACAAACAGACTAGCAGGCATTGTAGATGAAAATCAACCACGCGAGCAGGCAGATTTCAGAAGCGGCTACTCGACAATAGATCACCTACATGGAAGAAATCAACTAATCAAAGGGTCCTTAGAATACAACAAACAACACTGTTTGGCCTTTGTAGATTATGAGAAAGCATTTGACTCGGTATAACACGCGGCAGTCGTCAACTCAATGCGAGAACAAGGTGTTAACGAGAATTACATACAAATCATCCAAACCATATACGAAAATGGTACTGCGATAATTAGATTACATAAAGATATAAACAAGAAAAAAAATTCAAAATGAGTAAGACAAGGTGATAATAATATAAAAATAGGAATAAACATAGACGGAGAATACTTAAACCACTTGAGATTTTCCGATGACGTCAGAAGCATACGAAGAATGACAAAACATGTTGACAGATCTAAATAGAGAAAGTAAAATAGGCTTAAAGGTGAACAGAACAAAGACAAAAGCAATGCTCAACGATAAAGTCCCCAAAATGGTCATAAAGCTAGAGGGAGAGGCTCTAGAAGCGGTTGATGAATACATCTACCTAGGACAAGTAATAAAGTTAGATATAGAACATGACAGCCAAATAAAACGAAGCAAAACGAAAGGTTGGAAAGCATTCGGCATGAATGTGCTTAAATCGTAAAGTATACAACGGTTGCATAATACCAGCCATGACTTATAGACGAGAAACTTGGAAATCGACAAAACGAACTGAAAACCAACTGAGAATCGCACAGAGATCCATGGAAAGATCAA
Organism: Architeuthis dux; assembly: GCA_006491835.1. Taxonomy (NCBI): domain Eukaryota; kingdom Metazoa; phylum Mollusca; class Cephalopoda; order Oegopsida; family Architeuthidae; genus Architeuthis; species Architeuthis dux. Next base: position 3,514,496 of record VCCN01003067.1, on the reverse strand, counting down.
TGCTAGGGATAACTAGAGATAGTAAAAGATCAACATGGATCAGACAGAGAACTAGAGTGAAGGATATTACACAAATAATTAAGCAGCAAAAGTGGAGATGGGCTGGTCACCTAGCAAGAGGAGGTGACAATAGATGGGGCAATAGACAAACGATTGTTGACAATAGATGGGACAATAGACAAACGATTGTTGCCCATGGGACAGTAAACGCAGTAGTAAAAGACAAGGTAAGACCTGGCAGAGGTTAGAACAATCGAGGGCGTCATGGAAGGAGATGGGAAAGGCCTTTGTCCAGCTTATGACTGCTGATAACGGAAGTTGGCGCTTCATCAGCACTGCTGGGGAGCCATGGTAGAATGACAGTTTTGTTTTTAATTCCCCGAAACGGTTACATGGCTAACAACTGATATTCCCTACAAGAAAACTTTACTTATAGTACTATAAGTTCTGCGTAAAACATACATCTCTCATTAACAGTTATTAGTGAAAGACCTCTTGAAAAGAAGATCTAACCGGTTGAGGTCCCGAACCTAACATCTTATTCTATATAATTTCGGATATTATTAAAGAACTTCTAACCAGCGTGGCTTTTCCTTACTTTTCACCTTATTTCTGAAATGTATTGGACCGTTCTTTTCAATTATCCTCTTATTGCTACAAGCTTGCCTTGGAAAAATCCCAAACACACACACACACACACACACACATATATATATGTATATGTGTGCGTGTGTGTGTGTGCGTGTGCGTGTGCGTGTGTGTTTTACCGTTGGCTTTTTCCAAGGCAAGCTTGTTTCACATCTTTGCTGAATGATCGTCAGATGGAAACTGATTTAATTGTTTTTCTTTGATTATGCCTTTATCATTCTGTTTCGTTTCTTTTCCTTTTCCTCTATATTTTCTATTTTTCATATCTATTTTCATTTTGTATCCTTGTTTTTGGGGTCGGTGTGTTTTTCCTATACTTTTGACCTCTGTTTCATATTGCATTCTATTATTATTTCATTTTTGTTTCCTGTTTTATTATCTACTTTCATTTCCCTGGCGATTGTAATCGAAGTATCATGTATTAATTCAGATTGATGGATGTAATATAATTTGTGATTTTTTAATTGTAATTTATGAGTTTGGTTTGTGCTTTTTTTATCTTTAAAGTTGATGATGTGATATTTTAGCATATATTTATTTTAATGTTTGTATTTTGGGAATTATTCCAGCATTTTTTAAATGTCTCGATGTTGTGTGATTTATGAGTAGTAATTGTAATTAGTGATTAGTCTATTTTTTGTACTTATTTCAATTCGTTTGTTTATTCTTGTACCATCTCATTTGTAATTTATGTTGTTTTTTTGTAATTGTCATTGTGGTGTAATGAATTAATTTGTGTAGTTTTTCATTGCAATGTAATTTGTATTTTGTATTGTTTTGAATTTGTGGAATAGGAAGTTTTAATGTTTGACGTTGTTGTCTAATTCCACGAATTCCAAATGAAAAAAGAAACATGTACGTATAGTATATGGAGATGAAAGATTGTCATTAAGTATTTGCTAATGATGGCGATTATGTCATTGCTGAATAACATTTACTTTAATTACATTTGCGTCTCTTGTGATTTTGTTTTTTCTTCAGTGTTTAAGTGGTTCTGGATGGCGGACACTCTATATATCTATGTGTCGCGCGTACCGACCGCACCGTTGGAGCTAGAGGAGTGGCAATTTAAACATTTACTCTTTCTATGTATATAAAAACATTATTTTACCCCCCGCCCCCACCCGAAATAAGTTTTTAGTGGGGGGTTTCAATTTACTATGTAAGTTTATGCTAAATTGGTACATTAGTTTTTGCCCGGCAGCTTGCACGCTTTTATAATTTTTTAATTGATCACACCCGACATGCAGCCAAAAGGTGCGGTCTCGTGACGTTTTCTATTGACTGCCTAACCAGACCTGTCAATGTGTTAAATTGTCAGAGCACTTTTGGTAATACATTGAAAACCCTCGTAACCGAATGAATAACATTCAATTCAGTGCTTCAAGGGTTAGCCGTGTATTTAGCGACGATAACTGTGCGAGGACAATTGAGCGTGGATAAAATTAAGCGTGGCTACAATTGAGCGGAAAACAATTGAAGGATCTATATTATACCTTCTGCCATGTGTGTTTTCAATCACACAATGATAATGTGGACAATAGTCAAAATAGTGTTTTATCCAAACGAGTGAGGCGAAGCAAGTGAGCTTGGGTATTGATCAGGAACTATACATTTCTATATGAAAATGATGTCCGTTGCAAGTCTATGTACACCTAAACAAAAGAACTGTATTTTCAAAAATATTTATGAACATATAACACAACCCACCGGATAACATAGGCTACAGAAAAGAAAACAGGACCCCCCCTATTTTGTTAAAAAAAAAACAGTTAAAAAACATAAAAACTGCAGTCAAGCGTTATTTCAAATGTTGCCAATAGATGTGTTGCATCAAAATCTAGATGATTTTGGTTGCGTCGAAATGACAGAAATTGCTATTTTAAATGAATTCAAATAAAATAAGTAATATTTTTTAAAGAAATATAAAGTAAATGTTGACGATTAAAGCAACATTTAATTTATTAAATATGTAATGCATTTCATAGATTTTAGATACACATCTGGGGAATCTAAATGTTTCTATATGATTTTTTACTCAAATTTTGATGTAAACTTGAAAATAAAGTTGGCAACTCTGGTTATTTCAGAGAACGTGTTTAATTCTCAATAAAGTTCTGAACGAATACTCTTCCAGGAGTAATTTACAAGATCACAACTACTCCAAGAGGCTTAAACTAAACAACTCCCAAAACCTTGAAATTATAAAATCAAGATTCAATTGTAGCCGCGCTTAATTTTATCCACGCTCAATTGTCCCCGCTCAATAGTCGGCCAACCCTTACCCGCACTGAAGTGAATGTTATTCATTCGGTTACGAGGACCGACGGGCATGGAAGAGACTGGTTGGAGAGATCGTAAAGGCTTGCGAGGCGGAATCATTGGAATCGGAGGATTTAACTGCGATACGCCACTAATAATATTATTAATATTATTATTAATATTGCAAGCCCGCAAATAAAGTTCTTATGGATTGAAAAAAGCACAAAAACAGAAAATGACTTTCGAAAAAAAATGACAAAAAAGCATATCCATAAATAGTTTTCAGATTAAATATTTATTTTATCCAGTACGTCTGATTTACATTTTTTGTTTCTGTGTATGTTTTCATTTGTTATTCAATTCAATGCATTTTTTTTCATTTCCAAAGTCCTATTGATTGAAAGCACAATTTTGTTTTCCCTGAATAACCATTTAATAGGGATTTTGGCTTTGACTGAACATACGAATAGTTTCCATTCATATTGAAGTAGTTTAAGATTCACTTTAATCAACCTAGTCGAAAAAAATAGAAAATAAACATTTTCGACAGTAATTGTATGTGTTTTTAATCCTTTGGTCCCTAGAACCTTCCATAAATTGGTTAGCTTTTTGAAAAATCCAGTTGTTAAGGTTTTAGTGGGGGAGGGACTATTTACAATATAACTGTAATGGTAAACTGGACCGTTATTTCCATCAGTTTTATAGAAGCGTAGCTTCGAAGTATTCTGTTACTTCCCTTGTGAAGGTTGTTATCCAGGCTTCTTTTATTTTTAATGACGATTGTTTTGTGCTTTCATTAAAGGTTTTTTTGGGGGACACATGGGGCTGCCTGAAAGTGCGCACTCGAACACCCTTTCACCGGGCGGGACCCGCACACTCTCTGGCGGACTAACGTGCACCCTCGAACAGCCCTACATGCCCCCCACCCTTAATGAAAACAATTACTGGAACTGATTGATTGTAGAAACATATGTTAACGAAATGAACAAGAGGAAGTAACAACATAATTCAAAGCCTCACTTCCGTACAACGGACGAAAAGTAACGGTCCATTATACCATTACAGTTACGAAAACCTTAAAACATCTAAACAAATTCCTGTAGGGTCCTAGGGTGTGATCTAACTACAATTGAAGGAATCTCTGTCAGCGTGTATGCACTGTGATTACTCAACACCTGCCATTGTACGAAGTTGACATTCGCCAGATTATATTATTCACCCAAAAAACCGTGCAATGTTGAATTATTTTGGAATTAGCGCTTCTCGAGATATCTAATAAACATTAGAAACTGTAACAATGATAAATATGTAATATTAACATATTAAAAAATAAATAAATATAAATATTATAAACGATTAACAATTAATAATGATAGACATGCAGTTGAACTGGTGTTTTTAAATGGCCTAGTGAAAATTCTGTTCTGTTCCCTTTTGTGCATCCG
>VCCN01003067.1:3481696-3495750 GCA_006491835.1 Architeuthis dux | reverse complement strand
ATTGACCAAACACAACCAGAAAAGAAAACAACTCTTTGGCATTAATTTGGCACTGAATAAAAGGATACAGAAGTCCATAGGTCAGTTTATTAGAAGACCTCTTTTAATTATCAGCAAATGAAATATAACATAGGCGCATATTTGACACTGCAGGACTAGAAGAAACATGGACCAACTTGCCCCATTGCAAAGGAGTCAACTTTCCCCAACACAGAGATATTTATTTTGGAGGGTGACAGTTACCACTGTTAACGGACAGAGCAAAAGTGTCACTCCCCAACTATACCTTTGATATATTGGTTTGCTCGCAGTTATGCATGTCTGGCTGATATCATTCACTAGCTCTGAAACCGATCCGAACAAATATTCAACAAATTTATGTTTAATGATCACAATCAGATGTTAGCACTCACGTCACCAGTCTGCAACACGTATGCGTCAGATTTCCGGTGCAAGAAGTAGGGCGATCATGTGACTTAGCCATGTGACCAAAATGACTGAAAACCTCTTAGGCTTCAAATAAAAGCTTGAGGTGCGACTTAGATCCCGTCTTCCCTATATACATGCATGTCCGGTTGAAAACGACGGACAAGGAACATCTTGTCAATTTTATTATTAATTGTTTCTTGTTTCCGCACAAGAGAGCGTAAAATGTGACAGTTGTCCAAAAGTCTTATTATAGAAAGTTCGACAATGCCCCCCTCTAAGGATACCAAATCATATAAATGCCCCTATTACCACTTACATTTCATGTCTATGGAAAAAAACGAAACAATAAAATATGTACATATTCAACCCATCCTTTCCCAAATCACCTTCTCTGGTATACTAGCAACTAGCGACAATATTCACTGACTCCCATGAGAATTGTTGATAAAGCTATGACATATTTCCAGTAGAAAAATATCTTGTTCATGGACTGCTATGAACTTTCCATTTTGAAGAAACATGTCACGAGAAAACAATTGACAAAGGATATAAACATTTATGAACAGCAAGACTGTCAATTGCATTCATTGGCTATTTTTACTTTAAATTGCTCAAGTGTTGTCCATTCAATATAACTGGGTGTTTTTTAATGAATGCAATTGTTTTTGGAGAGCAGCACAGAACACCAGTGCTGGAGGCAAACTCAATAGAATTCACGAGAAGCTGGAGGGAGTCAACAAAGAAATGAGAGATGCCAACGTTGTTAAATTGACTTATGGAAAATCTATCGTATTGATGAAAAAATACATTTTATATGACATTCAAAAATTGAATATATTCATCGTTCAATTTGATGGTATTTCGGCCTTTTGGCGCTACTATTTACGCAGTGTTTCTGATAATTAAGTGCAAAAACATGCTATTGATAGATACACACACACACACACACACACACACACACACACAACTCCGTTATTCTGCGCGGGATAACTCAGTGGAAGGACCAACAAAAACAAACTATGGTATTAAAACAATTTATTGAGATACAAACATTAATATTATTTTGTTTTTTTAGATTTAAATTGTGTTTTGTTTGTTTTTAGATTTAAATTGTACATTACAGAGCAATAATTGAAAACCAGCGGCTTCACTCGAGATTTCCCTTTTCAGTAAAACAAACAGATCACCAAAAGCTTAATCTATATTAACAATAATAACATTAACTTTAGTGAGATTTCCGCACGCGACCGATAGACTACGCACAAATCCTTCGGATTGAAAGGTTACACGATTTGAATTCAACGTTGTAGATCACTAGTGCGTTTAGCTCTTCATCACACATTCGATGCTATTCGTCCGTTTCAGCTGATTTATTGCTTGTTAATGTCAGTGTCTTGCGAAAAGTAAAGGTTTTTAAAAAAGTTTAAATTCTTAACATCACCTTTTCTTCGATTTGTATCCTTCGTGATTACAGCTTTATTTATATGATGCACCTGGTCTTCACAGATTCGGGGACACATAGCTATCGTTGACAGTTGCTCAAAAATGGAAAGAAACACCCTCGATATCGGTACCGAAAAACAACTATTTTATTCAAATGATAGCACACATTTATAGTTGATTTTTTTTTTCGAAAGGAAAATGGAGACTATATCGAACATTTTACTTCAATTTACAGCTTCTTTTTCTTTTTTTAACCAGTGACAACTTTGGGGGTGGGATGAAAACTATATGAAGTGTTACCGAAAAGTTTGAAGAATTTGATAAAAATTGATCAGTCTGTTGATCTGTCAAGTTACTAAACGTTCCCGGTGTCTCCGCACGCATTTCACACATCTCGAGGAATCAATCCATCGGGAATAAATATTTATAGCTAATACAGCTCACCGTATTGTGTTTGCTAAATAAATACGAATAGAAAAACAAATTAAAAGCCCCCAACACAAACTAGATTTTGTCCTGACTGACTGGCAAACCCTAACCGCTAACCCTAACAGAGTTGCTGAAATGTCTTAAATTTTTATTTATTATTTACATTTATTTAGCAAGCAAAAATACGGTGAGTTTTAATAGCTATACTTATCTAGTGTGGTGAGGTATAACGGAAAAGACCTCAAAACTCATTTTCACAACGTATGTGCGCCGTTTTTACCATCGAGTGGGCGACTGTGTGGAACTTTACAGTTTTTAATCAGGGTAGCCATTTTATAACTATTTACAATCATTATAGCCATTTTATCGAAAGTTGGCCACGTATAAGCAGGGATTACCCAATTTGTTTGTGACTTTATTGTTCTATTCAGCACGTCGCCAATATCTTGTCATCCTATTTTCTTCTATTAAGCACGTCGCTTATATTCTTTTGTCATCCTATTTTCATACAGAATCTATAGCTTCCGAGTGCCTACCACAGTACAATGATAAGAAAGCTTCTCTTGCGGAACAGTTCACTAGTGTAGAGAGATCGATCCGCACTGGGTAACTCACTAATATGCAAAGCTAAGCTAAGCTAAACTAAGCTAATTAAATAACTTAAATCTATAACTTCTTTTTAAAAAAATTATCATAGGGGTTCCTCATCCGTCATCTGCTCCCCTGAAAAGTTGAACAATCCTTAAAACAGCTAAATAATTCAAATTTTAACATCCTTTCTAAAAGGCCGGCAATGTGTGAGTTCTTCTTTTCTTTCTTTGGTTCGTTCTGTACATTTGACAATTAATATTTACACGTTTCCTCCAATATCCGAAAGTAGAATGTCCTTAAGTTGTTTTAATCACTTTAGTATAGTTTATTGTAAGTCATAAGTTCATCATCATCATCCTCATCAGCACCAACAGCAGCATCATTATCAGCCTTTTAGTGCCCTTCTTTGGACATAGATCTTCTCCAAGATTCGTCATATCTCTCTATCATGGGTGTCGCGGAGCCAATACTTTCTGAAGTTCGTCACGCTATCCTATTCGTTGCCCTTTGGGGATCCACGGTGTGAGACATGATATCTAGCGGTTGACTGACATTCTTGCAACATGACCAGCCCATTGACATTTGAGTTTTCTAATGGTTTCTATGATATCTCTGACCCCTGTTTGTTTTATAATATTATGTGCTGTCGTTTTTGAACACATGAAAATGAAAGTTCGTATTAAATGTGGGCAAAGTATTATCTAGGGATAATGAGGAGAATCATTAAATTTAATACCATATACATGAAAACATGTTTAAATATTGAGTGTTTTCCTTTATCATAAGACGGGGTAATATTAGAAACCGTCAACCAAGACTGTCACCAAAACTGTCAACATAGGTTTCTTCAGTTTTTAAGTTGGTCTAGCTGGCTGTATGTATCACGCGCACAGGTTGTACCAATTTCATTATTTACTCCTTATTATATCTAGAAAAACGGTTTGTTTTTAACCCCCCCTTACATTTTTAGTGGGGATTTCAATTTACAATGTAAGTTGATGCTAAATTAATCCCTTAATTTGTGTCGGGTCGCATTCACGCTTGTTCTTTTGAAAATTCAGACTTTTTTAATGATCACTGCCCAACAAAAGGCGAGAGAAGTAACTTATTCATTGATCACGTCTTTTACCAATGTCTTAATTGATCACCCCCAACACGGCATGCTGCCAAACACGTTGGTCACATGGCGGTTTCTATGGAGTGACTAACCTGACATGTTTCATCAGTACCGTTACATTTTTTCCTTGACTTGTTTCATTAAAAATAAACAAAAAACAAAAATAAAACTTTGCGAGGGTTTTATGTTATGCATTTCATGCTGACATTATTATTTGCTATGATTCGTAAATTCGATAATTCAATTTTGATTTAATGAATTAATTTTTAATAAAAGACAACAATAATATTGCAAATTAAAAAAAAAAACATCAATAATAATTATAGGTCAAGACAAATACTTAGCTCATGAAAATAATATTCACGTACACTTGTAACTCTACCCAATGCTACAAGCAGCAACGTCTACTTTTGATAGGAGTGTTTCTTATGTAAGGACATTGTTAATTGAACCTTTCTTTGTTGCACCAATGTGTTTCGGTACAGTTATACCGTATATATTACGGTATGATTGCTATTCTGCGGTGTATAGTTAGACTCTTGGACTTCCTTGTCGACAGACACGATTTCACTGTCTTGGCCTTTTAGTAACTGCCTTTCTTCTATTCACAACAAAACAGCTCTACTCTTTTCGTGTACAATAATGAAATCAAGAATTCAAGATATTCGATCCGCTTGTATCTTACGGCGTTGTATACGTCTTTGTTTGAAGTGGTGAACATGATACTGCTGATACTGATATCGTTTACACGGGCTTCTAGAGTTGATCACCGATTGAATCAACTGCCCTCATATTCATGTTTTTAAAATGTCCGCTCTCCAAGTGACTGATAATTTCCTATGAAGCCGTAGGAGCCTGTTCTGTTATTAGAACCCGTTTCCTCTTTCTAAACTTTCACGACAAGGGAGGTGAAACGCTTGATGAGGCAGACTACGAGGTGCTCACTTATTATTCAGTGCGGAAGAAATATCTTCCACCGATCTCAAAGGGCATGTTCATGTTGTCTTTTAGCATCGTGCTATGTATTCTAGTCCTTAAGTCGACACCCGCTAGCTTTTTGTCTCGTTTTCTGACTTAATCACAATCGAGAAGGTTTCAGTGATTACTACATTACGGTCCGTGTTGGGAATCTATTTAGCTACTTTTTATTCCGATTGTGAAGGTGGCTGAGAAGCAATCCGTCGAGTTGTAAGATGAAAATGACGTTATTTTTTATTTTTCGACAAGCAATAAATTATAATGAAAAATCTGACGCAAATAGTGATGTGTATATTTCACCCAGGTTTCAACTATCACATAAAAAAAAGTCTTGGTCGAAGTAGTTAAGCATTTCCCATCGGCGCCAATAGTCAGTGTTCGAGCCCAGGTATCCAGACTGCTAATTTCCAAGACAGACGGGCACTCCTCATTTGGAAGACTGGCGAAAAACAATCTTCCTCTCCCCATGTGGCCTTGTGCCAGATTATGCTAAGCTTAGTAAATATCCATAGAAATATGGAGTCGGTGAAACAGTTCGGAATGTCTTCTCATAATCTGTTTAATTTTATTCTGGAACAATTAACTGTAAAAATGTTATGACCCCCCCCCTCCCCACACAAACCAATTACCTTTCCAACGCATTTTAACTCGGCGTAGGCTTATTTCTGCCAAGAAACGATTGACAATCAAAAAAGGTATTGAAGATTATTTACGAATATCTTTGACAATCAAATTCTATTCAAAAAAGGATTCTACCAGTACAGTAGACTGTGCACATCTGGCGTGATTATTCTGATGATGGTGGTCATTTATTTTTCACACCTGTTACACACTATATTAGTATAAAATGTCCTGTATAGGGCTTAACAGCAACGCACTTTTTTAAATTTCATTTATTTGTAATCTTATTTACTAACAACGTCTTGCGAAATTAATTTGTTAACGTCACTCTTCGACAGATGCCCTACTCAGAAATTAGAATGTAAAGTCAAGTGAGAGGTTGTCTTTTTGTGGCCAATGACTACAATTTATTTTATAAGCCATACATTCTGATAACTTAATCGGTACCGAACACAAGTTGAATCTCAATAATCCGGGATTCACTAGTCCGACAGCTTTGATTTTTTGGGACAGTGATTTGAATCTGGTGGTCGTAATTAACTTTATGAAATTCGTTATATTTTCCGTTTTTTTTGTTCATAAAACAAAAAAAACGGAAGGAAATGGACACCAGAGAAAAATATAACGAATTTCATAAAGTTAATTTTCTCGTAAAAATATGTTAGTAAGAAGAAAGTTTGGACTAAATTCTGATATAAGGATTATTTGTGTACACTCTATAAAACCCGAGATATTTTTTGAAAAGTGGTAGTGTGAAATGTTGTTTACCTATAAACAAAAATGAATCGTAACATGTGTGCTGTATAGGCGAAAACACGAAATGTTATAAAGTCTAGCAAAAATCAACTAATCTTTTGATTTTAATAACATTTTCAGTACTTAATAAATAATTTTGTTTTCACGTAATTACACGTCCCTTACTTTATTTTACTTACAGTTTGTGCGAAAAGCATTCGATGCACTTCAGAAAGTTACTTTAAGCATCCTTATACAGCTTCGAAATTGACAGAATTCTGACCAAAGATTAAAAAGCACAACAATAAAAAAAAGATATTGAAACAAGATTGAACACTGAGAAGTTATGTACAAAAAGTCAGAAATCCTTGGTCTAAATTCTATTAATTTTGTATGTGCTATGCTAAAATAAACGTTTTGAAATATATCAACTACTTTTTGCCCACACTGTATACAATCGGACACCAAATGAAGAACAGAGAGTTCACCAACTAATTCTGGTGATCGGAATGACAAAGGTGAGGATGCTATTCTGAATAATCCATCGAATCATACATTTTAATATCGTTACCAAAAACACAGCGAAGTATTTGTAAACATGTTCTAATATAGCAATCAGTGATGTACTTTGCCTGTGCGCATTGCTTTAACTGGTTCCATAGACAGGGATATCAATTGTAAACCCCACATATTGATGCTTACATCTACGCCATGAATGTGTCTAAATTAGAGGGTACGCATAGTTGTACCTTCGATTGGGACGGCACTGGAGAGAAAAAAGCTGAACGATAACAATAAAAGAGAAAAGAGCGTCGCAAAATAGCAGTTGTAATATACATTTGCAGATTGGAACTCGTCTGGTTCAACCCTAGAGAATCAGTAAAAACAAATAAGTGTACCGATCATTAAATGTTCTTGGACATCTTTATATGTACATATTGATGTACAGGTCTAACAAATTACATCCAACATTAGAAGCAGCATAAAAAAGGAGAGAAACCGGCTGTCATGGCCCCGGTGTTACAGAGGCAATGGCTAACATCAAACAAAGAAAATCTAAATGACAAATAAAGGCAAAAAACCTAGTATCTAGTAAAACATATAATACTTCTTTAGTGATTTTTTTGCGGTTAACATCTGCTTCTTTGTCGTATTTTTGTAACAATGTTTTGATAGGTGTATACTCCGATCTTCTTCAGGTGTATGCCGAATACGCTAACCTTCAGAATGTTTTGTATATAATCCGTTATTTCCGCCTGGGTTTGTCCTGCTGGGCAATAGGGTGGTGCATGAAGACGCTAGTTCCTGTTGCTAAGCTCGTCTCGTTCCTTGAAGCCGTAAGTTCAATCCTGGTCTAGGAAGAGTGGTAGTACAGTAGTTCGGTCGAGATGCAATGTGATGCTATCGGGAATGTGGAGAGGCAGGAAAAAAGAAAAAATAGGTTGCTAGTTAAAACCCCTGGGAAGTTGCACGTTACAAACAAGCTAGAGATGAGAGTAACGTACACTGCTGAATGATATAAATGTTTCACGCGTGAAGAAGTTCAGATAATTATCAGACAAAACGTTGTGATAAAAACAAAAATACGAGGATTCTAAATAATTATTGAATGCTAACAAAACGTCATTTCAGAAATGTAGGCGTAAACTATTGCATCCATGCTGTGCAGAAAGAATACACGAATTGAATTGGACTGAAGAAAGTATACGCCAAACGCAAAATGGTATGATCTCATTTAACATTCTCCATTTGGATACATCGATAAATATGCACAATTGCGACTCTGTTTCAGTTAGGGCCGATTTTACAGGCATAAGAACAGTAAGGCAGATGCAAAAAGGTATATGTAGTGACTATGTTCACTCTTCGGTAGTCAAAAATAAATGTCAAATTCAATTTGTTCAACTGTCCGAATCGTGTGAAGCATCAACGACCAACAAACGAGAATACTTGAGATTAAGAGATTCAAATGAACTACTTCATATGAACTAGGAGACCATTCTCACTGTCAAATAGTAGATGTAGCCGTTCCAATGAGCCACATAGTTCAAACAAACAAGGGCCTAGTTAGTCACTCAATAGACACCTTCAAGTGACCAACGTCGTAGCAAACATGCCATGTTGGAGGTGATCAATTAAAAGTAATTGCATAAAAGGGGTAATCAATGAATACATTGCTTCTCTCGAATTTTAGTGCGTAGTGATCACCAAAAAAAGTCTGAATTAAAAAAAAAGAAGCGTGAACGCTGCAGGACACGAACTAATGGACCAATTTAGCATAAACTTACATTGTAAACATAACCCCCACTCCCACTAAAAACCTATTTGGGGGGAGATTTAATAATAATAATAATAATAATAATAATAATAATAATAATAATACGGTCTGCTTAGTCACTCAATAGTAACCGTCATGTTACCAACATATTTTGGCAGCATGCCGAGTTGAGGGTGATCAATTAAAAACAGGGGTGACGAAACGATAAGTTACTTCTCTCACGTTTTAAAAACATTTCAAAAATCAAGCGGGCACAAACTAGAGATCAATTTAGCATAAACTTACATTGTAAATTGAACAGCGCAAGATAATGTTCTTGATATTTTACAATTACAATGCATATTAATAATAAAATTACTTACTCTTTCGCTGTCACTTTTGACGGCATGAGTAAACTAGTTCTCTTTTTGGGATGAATCGTTACTGGACTTTTTGTATGTCCCATCATTCCCTGTCGTCGGTTACAGAAGTAAAAAGAATCCAATGATGACTTGCCGTGGGACAGTGAGGCAGAGGGTTAGTATTCACACGTTTCTCGAGAGACTTGACGCCAAACCAAGTGTAGAGGCTGCAAACGGGTCGATACAGTTTTGTTGGCACCGATAAGTGCCATTTCCATTAGACGATTTAGTTTCAGCGCCGTTGGATAAATGTTCGACGAGGAAAAACCCAAACATACGTAGAAGTCCAATAGCACAGCCATGTGAAGACGGTGGTCTAGTAGTAAGGCTTCGGCGAATGTGTTAATGCGTTTTGTTTTCATTCACAAATTACATGTGTCAATGAATGTTGTTTTAATACGTATGCATATATATGCTCTTTATATCTGGTGTGCAATTAAAAAAGATATGATATACTGCCTTTATATATATCGTTCAGGTCCCGCCGTCTTAGGACCTGAAAAGAGGTGGAAAACCATTCCCAATCTCCGTCCGCAAGTCATTCATATGTGTGTATGTGTGTGTGTGTATAAATATATGTGCGTGTATGTATATATATATATATATATATGTATGTATATATGTGTGTGTATATATATGTGTGTATATATGTGTGTATATATATCATCATCATCATCATCATCATCATCAGCCGTTACAAGTCCACTGCTGGACGAAGGCCTTTCCCATCTCCTTCCATGACTGTCTATCTTGTGCTAAGTCTTACCGGCAAACCTTTCTATCTCGTCCCTCCATCTTGTGTCTGGCCGTTTCCTACTTCTTTTACTACCCCATGGGCACCAGTCTGTTAGTCTTTTCCCCCATCTATTGTCTTCTCTTCTCGCTAGGTGGCCGGCCCATCTCCACTTTTGTTGTTTAATTAGTTGTTATCTCTAGTCTTTTCTCTGATCCATGTTGACCTTTTTCTATCTCTTAGCGTTACCCCTAGCATTGCTCTTTCCATGGCTCTCTGTGCTATTCTAAGTTGGTTTTCAGATCGTTTGGTTAATTTCCAGGTTTCGCATCCATAAGTCATGGCTGGTATTATGCAGCCGTTAGAGAGAGAGAGGGGGGGAGAAACAGACAGCTAAAGACACTGAGAGAAACAGTGATAGAGAGAGGGGGGGAAAGGGGTGAGGAAACTGCACACACATATATGTACAGTACAAAATAAGAGAATGATATCGTTCAAAATATTCAAACAAATCTTTCAAGTGTAATGAGGATATTTTAGATATGTTATTATACAGAACAGTCTGTATAATAACATATCTAAAATATCCTCATTACATACTCCGAAAGCATTTTTATCTCTGAGGCAAGTCTTCAAAAATAAACATAACATATTAACCTCATGCAACAAGGCCTATCCGCCATTCAGACCTAGTTAGACTTGATAAATAAACGCAATGGTTTAGAGGCTGGTGAGCTATGTCGAACAAAAACCTTCCAATACATCTAAGCTGACATAGTTACTTACTTGCTTGAGCAGGCGTTATTCGATAGACAAAAATAATTTATTGGTGTTGATCGATCCCGAATGACGGCGTGAATGTGACTAATAAAATTGCTCATCAAATATTTATAATTAATGATTAGTTTCTTTTCTATGAATACAATGACGAGGCTGGAGTCTAGTCAGAATTTATCAGACAAAAGCCTGTCTGCTCGAATATCTTTATTGTCACTATGTGGCGTTCTATTGTGTAAAGTGAAAGATTTGCTAATGTAATTGCATGCGTGTAGATACATTGTAAATAGAGGTATAATTCGTTATTGATGAAGGTTTTTGAGCCTATAACAGTAATGGTTTCTACACAAGAATGTATACTAATTTTCAAGTAAGATTTCAAATTAAGACATAATGTTGCCCAAGCTGCTAATAACATCAACAAAACATTTGGAGTGAACATTACAAAAGCGCAATATGTTTAGGATATGTTCAATAGGTTTACGTCAGGAAATATGGATACAAAATTAAAGATCGACGAATGCCCAAATCTGTTTTTAATGATGAATAATTATCGACAGCAGTGACGAAAAACAGTTTGAGCACTAAAGAACGTCATAGAGATGGCATATTATCACTAGCGGATCGTTGGAAAAGGTTTTTTTCTCCAAGTGGGTCATAATTTGATCAAATATTTACCCTTTGTGTACCTGATATTAACCTTCATCTTACTATAAAAAAACATATTTAATATGTAACAACCTAATATTTTCCGTATCCTAACGTGACTTGGCACACCCCACTTAGTCTTTTAGTTAGACAGGCAATGCAAAAAATGGTTACAAATGGTTGAGTGTTAACTGCAGACATCAAGCATTGTGCTGATTTTCCCCATCATGGGCACTTATCTGGTAACGGGTCTCTGGTGCTGAAGCAAATCCCTTTCTTTACTTTCACAGTAGTGATTTCATACGTTCTGGATATTTGGCGTTGAGGAATATCCACGTAGTACGGCGTCGATGATTTCTCGAGAACCGTTGCGAGCCTTCAACTATGACACACAAATGGCCTTCTTTGCGAGTGCAGAAAACAGATCTTCGTGACGAGACATGTTTTTTGATAGATCAGACAACAGCTTCATTCTGTTTAATCTTTCTGATTGCCTATTTTATTTTGTCTACTGGAATCACCTCGAATACAAGATGAGACAGATGTGAATGCGTGCGCCTGCATTCAAATATAACCGTATATCTATACATTCAGAAAAGCACGAGTGGGGCATCAATTTCCGATCGACACACGTCTTCGTGAGGGATAGATTGTATGAGGTATTTATGATAATGTATATAAATAAGACTGCTTTGTTTGGGCTGGAATATGAATGGCTTTGGCGAATGTGAGACTACACCAAAGATGAGATCAATGACAAAAGATCAATGATTAATATATGACACACCAATACAATGAATGTATCCAATGCGAGATAGCACGACCATTCCGCTGGTGTCGTTAGTAACAAGTATGTCCAATCGGATTTTATAACAATCGTAATATTAAGAATAAATCCATTGCTATGACCAATAGTACTGATAGCAATGATATCACAGCTGATAACAATGGTGATTGCAGTAAAACTAATATTAATAACTAGACGAATAATAATAACTAGCTGGACTGGTTGGAATCCCATGGGTGTTGACAACTAAGATTATCCATTATCTCATGCCTCGGCTCTTCTCTCACCATTTGTCTGTATTTCCATTCTCTCCTTTATATCTTGCGATCTTCTTCATTAACTGTCCAGGTTTTTAGCTGAATGTTACACAAACAGAGATTAATCTTATAGGCGCAAACGGAATAAGGAATGTACAACGATTTTATATTGATCCTTTTATCTTTCCTTTGCTTTATCTCACCATAAAATATTCTAATGTACCGCAATGCTCACGCGTACATGAGTTTCAAACATTTGCTCATTGTTTCTTGATATCCATCAACCGGTTTTCTTTTCATTTTTGTTCTAGTTTGCTTACATCACACCCTTCTTCCTCCTCCACTCTTTTCCCAATTCCTTCCCGCTTAATATTATTATGTAGCTTTTGCGGCCAAGAAGCACAACTGAACCCAGCTGAGAAAGCGTTGGACAGATATTACATTTTGATCCTAGGTTTAAAAAAAAACAAACAAGAACGTAACGGTCGCATTTACAAACACGCAGAAAATATTATTAATAATCAAAATATGAAATAATACTCTACTGCATCTTTGTTCGCAATCATTCTTATGTATGATCAGAATACAATCTTGGTTTATTATTTACAGTATTACAGAATATGATTATGAATAATATTCTACAAAATAAACTATATGAGATGTCAAACATAATGAAAATCTGTCGGACGTTTTGCAATAAAATGAATCAACATTCAATCACGTCATTATAGTTAAAACAGCATGAATACAACTATGAAAAGAACAGACAATTTCCAGAGGCAAATAGCAGCAACATGAAATCTAAAATTTATTGATTGTAAATGTGCCGCAGGCGAGGTATGCCAGGGATAAAAATGGAGGTCAAAAGATCTGCAACTCACAATCCTAGTATAGAATGGCTGAAAAGCATGACCTAACTAATGAGAGCATGTGAAATAAATCTAATTCCGAACTTAAGTTATGACATTTTTAATCCCAGTCATGCAAAGATAATTTAATCAATTTTATTTCTGGCTGTTTTAGAATCTATTGTGCATTTTAATTACCCTCTACTTGCTTATATGCCATCATCAGCAGCAGCGGCCTTTATAGATCCACTGCTGGACAAAGGCCTTTCCTATCTCCTTCCATGACGACCTCGATTGTGCAAATCTCTGCCACGTCTTATCGGCAAACGTTCTATCTAATCCCTCCATTTTGTATCTGGTCTTTTCCTACTGATCCATGAGCACCAAACGGTTATTCTTTTGTCCTATCTATTGTCATCTCTTCTTGCTAGGTGACCAGCCCGTCTCCATTTTTACTGCTTAAGTATGTGATCCTTCACTTTAGTCTTCACCATGTTGGTATTGTCCTATCTCTTAGAGTTAATACCTACCATTGCTCTATGGCTCTCTGTGCGATTCGAAGTTAGTTTTCAGTTCGTTTGTTCATTTCCATGTTTCGCATCCTCATGTCATGGATGGTATTATGTATACTTTACGCTTTAGGCACATTGACAAGGTGTTCTTCAAAATGTCTCTATTCATCTCTATTCATACCGAATGCTTTCCAACCTATCCTTATGCGTACTTTTCTATAACTGTATTACCTGTCATATGTAGATGTAATCATCATGGAAACGTAATCGGCGTATCTAAAATGGCTTAGGTATTCTCCATCTATTTTTATTCCCATTCCCTCAGAATCAGTTTCCCGAAATATGCCTTTACGGCTCGATGTAAATAGTTTTGGTGATATTGTATCCCCTTGCCTTACTCCTTTTGCTATCCTTATATTGTGTGTATCTTTATCTAGTCTAATTATTGCAATGCCAGTTTCGTATATGTT
>VCCN01003067.1:3464679-3477439 GCA_006491835.1 Architeuthis dux | reverse complement strand
CTAAACTAGAAAGAAAGAAAGGGGAAAGAAGGGAGAAATAAGTGGGGGGGATAAGGAAAAAGAAAGAAAGAAAAAAAACGGACAAAAATCGGGGGGACACAAAACTATCGGAAGTAATGGGGAAGAACTGATTTACGGCTCTTCGAAACTTTCCCCCTAGACGCCGAAGTCAAGACTTAAACAAATAATGGAGGGGAATCTTTCCTTTTTCCTTTTTTTCCTTTTTTTCTCCCCCCCCCTCCCCTCGTACGGGTGTGATACCGGACCTGGGCTCGAATCTGCTCAGCCTGCTATACTGTCGGATCACTCCTATGCTCTTGTTGTAGTGTCCAGGGCCTGCACTTAACGCTGCAGTCAGCCGTACTGTCATGTGGATCTGCGACAACAGTCGCAGACAGCCGCACTATCATGCTATTCTGTGATCAAAGTTGTAGACAACCCTTCCATCCTGGCTCTCCTTCAGAGGGTCGGTAGAACCCTACAGCAGGCTCCGGCCTCTACCAACTACTGGATGTTCAAGTCCTGTGGTCTAACCACTGTTCAGCCTTACTGTCGGAACATTCCTGTAAGGGGGCGACAGACCCCATAGCTAGCTCGGGCATCTGTCAGGAGAAGGACACTCCTGCCAAACCTACGACCGACGGGCTCTGCCCCTATCTGCGTCACTCCGGTGGCCCATAGGATGCAAACCCTTGGTTTAAAGGGTGGGGTCGACCCTGGGCAAGTCGCACTTCACCTTAAAACTACACTGCTCTGGCTGGAGGTTTACTCTGCACATTGGTCCCGCTGTCTATGGAGTAGGTGATTTCTATTGTCAATCCGAGGTCAGTAAATTCATTAGCCATGTAGGTGGCGAGGAGATTTGTTGTGGGTGTCATAATAATAAGCAAGTGGTATTGGTGTGTATGAGGTGGTTACAGCATAGGCATTTTTGCTGTTACAGGGTTGGTAGAATTTGATAGTTTTTGTGAGGTTTATTCTGTAGGAGACTTTATCATATATTATAGTGTTGCAGCTTATTATGTCATTAATATTATGTGGTCCGCAGTCTGCGGTAGGATAGTAAGCCAGGTTCTGGGAAAATATCTCTAAATTCAGTTTTTAATGTAAGCATGACCCATCAGTTTTTAATAATTTGTTATAGTGGGGCTAGTGTGTCATGGAATGTAGTTATAAGGGGTATGCGGTGATATTTGTATTTATTAGCTAATTTTAAGGAGTCATCTCTAGAGATAGCGGTAGCTCTTCTGATTTGTTTTTCTATAAGGGTGTGGCGGTAATTTCGTGCGGTGAAAAGCAGTGTGAGGTGATTGTTATGTTTCCTAAGTTCATTATCATCGGAGCAGATCCTTCTAAGTGCTTGTGAATATGGTAAGTTATCCTTAAGTTGTTTAGTGTGAGCCGATCTGGAGTGTGGGTTTGGTATAACATGTAGTTTAGAGATGTCTATTATTATCTATGAATAAGAGGGTGTCTAAGAAGGCGATAGATTAAGATGATTTAACATAGTCGAATTTAATAGAGTCATGTGTAGAATCAAGGTGTGTAAGGAAGTTATTTAGTTTAGCTATTCCGCCAGTGAATATAAAGAGAATGTCGTCTATGTATCTAGCGTAGAAGAGGCAGTCCGTCTTAATCGCAGGGTAGACGTGAGTTTCTTCAAATTTGCACATGAAGAGCATAGCGTAAGATTGTGCCGTCACAGTGCCCATAACACAGTCTTTAATTTGGAGGAAGTGTCTATTGTTAACGCTATTTAGAGTAAGTATATGGTTTATGAGAGTGGTAATGATATCCGGTTCTTTTATGGGTCTATTCTGTAGGCTTTCTTTAAAGGCTGAGATTCCCCGTCGTGTTAGATATTATCGTATAGAGATATAATATCCATGGTGACTAGAATAGCATTTTCGGGTATTGTGTTAATGTATTTAATTTTGTTAAGGAGGTCTGTGTTATCCCGTATGTATGACTTAACTTGTGTGGCTATGGGTTGTATGTAATGGTCGACATATTTAGATACTTTAGTAATGTGTCAGTTAGTCAAATAATTATTGGTCTACCTGGGTTATTATCTTTATGTATTTTAGGGAGTAGGTAGAATCGTGCAGGTTTAGTGTTAGTAGGTTTAAGAGCATCAGAAGTATTTTGTCGATTAAACTGTTAAGGTGCATATCTATGGAGTTAATGATAATATTTTGGTAGTCCTTAAAAGGGTTCTGAGGGGATGCTTTGTAGAAGTTAGTGTTGGTAACGTTAGTATAAGCCTCTCTAATCTCTCAAATAACAGTCGATCCACCTTTATCGGCTCGGTTTATGATGAGGTCATTAGTATCTGCAAGTTTGTTTAGGGATTTGCGTGTCTAGTGGTGAGGTTGTCATACGGTCGGGATAATCTAGTTTTGTTGCTGTTGCTATAGTAGTGTTTGATGTCTTCTCTAACTGCTAGTTCAAACGTTTGGATGGTTATGTCTATGTTTTTAGGGGTAAATGAACTGTTGTTTTCCTTAAGGGGTTCTATAATATTGGGTTTAAAGTCGGTTATCCCAAAGTGGGCTCCTTTCCATGTGTAATGGTCGGGGGGTTCCTTCGTTTTCTGGAGGGTCGTGGGGACTGTGTAGGTGGTGTGTAGTAGGTGGTTTTGGGTTTGCCTTTTTGTACAGGTGATCAGTGTTCCTCCTGGGGTGAGTTGATTGGGTCCGAGTTAGGGAGGGTCATAATTCATAGGGTGTTTTCCAGGTGTGTCATTAGTGGTAGGTTATGACGTGGTATAAATTGTGTGAGTGTCTTTATTCCTGTTAGTTCTCGCGTTGGGTTTGAATCTATATATATAGAGAGAGAAGGAAGGAAATAAATAATCCTGGAGATAACTTTTTCAAAACATAAAGTACGAATCATCGTTGTTATATAATTGTACAGACAGTCTGTCAGAGAGCCGCAGTAGATTTAGAAACTGAGATCGCATTAACAGCTCACTGTCCTGATACTGTCAGCCGGTTGGTGATTCAAAAACATTTCCCGTCGTTGAATATACGGTGCCTTCTAAGGAAAATGTCGACTGGGTTCATGAACGTAAATTGAAAAGTATAAAGATCTGCAAAAAGACAGCATGACGAATATATTTCCTCTCGGAGTTTAATGCCAAGGTGTTTTCACCAACACCACCCCGGCATGCCTAACTAAAGTTAGATTGTCTACATCAGAAAAGAGGAACAATATAAAGAGGCTACGAGATCAATCTGCATGGATTTGGCATTCCCACACTGTGAGGGAAATCCAAGAAGGCCTAGTGATATTGCGAAACCTGGGGAGCCCTTGATTCGTGGTAATGATTCCTCAATACAAATATCATGCCTGAGCTCAATTATACAGTGAAAGTTTCAGATCAAGATAATAACTACTGTATTAGGCTATGTACTTATTGATCCATTCTCTTGAATTGATATGCTGTAAGTTTCCATCCTAAGCTTTGTATCCTCAAAATGAAAGGAGATAATTCCATTCAACAAATTTACTCATAAATGACAATATTCTCGCAATGTATCTTACAATACTTGGTTTGGTTCTTTTCTTCCGTGAATATAGGGATCAAATATTATAAGTTTTATTTCATACTAACTTAAAATAATTAAACGCACGTCAGTCACAACGTGTGAGCAGTCTGTATATATATATATATATATCAGCGATTAAATTTAAATTTCCTCAAAAAGCAATTACAAAAGTATATAGATATTTTGTTATATTTACTAAGCTTAGCTTAAACTGACACATGGTTCAAATGAACACGAAATAGGAGGTCAGAAGATTGTATTGCACCAATCATTCAAATGAGGAGATCCTGCCTTAAAAATCATGCATTCGAAGGCTTTTAAATTAACTTGAACTCCGACCACTGATGCCGATATTTGAGCTAAAAGACAACCTCTTATGTTATTCACCTAGCGCAGAATAGTTTGAAACACAGACCGCATGAATGGGACACCACGTAAGAGTCAGACTTACTACACTAGTGAAATGTTCTGTGAGAGGAATTTGCTAACAACTGCGCTACGTTTACTATAACATTTACTTTCGTGGGAGGAATATCGTGTGATGTTTTGGATTTTAATAAAGAAATGATTTGTTTAATAGACTTAGGAAAAAATTGACTTGTTCTTGTTGATTTTAATAAAGAGTTGACAATTTGAATTCTGCGTAACATTAACATCTAAAAAGCATCGTGAACATCTGTCTGTAGTTATAAGCAGAGTTCACAATCATTACAAATTAGTTTGCTAATAACGTTCACATATGAACCAAACACAGACGACTGTAATTAATTTTCGTTTGGTAATTGAATTTCAAATGAGCAAAGGTGTTTCTAGTGTCCACTTTTAGATTATCTTACATAAATCACAGTTAAATTGCAACTGGTGTTCTTTTGAGAAAATAGTATTTCAGTCGATAATTTGAAGCAATTTTAATTCTAGATTTAATTGATGATTAAAAATACAATCACATTGTATCTTTTTTATGTTCTCTTTTACTGAAGTAAATTGAAACTCAAATTCAGACATTCATTTCCCAGCTGGTCAAACAAACTGTTTTAAAAACATCTCATTGTAACTGTGTTTCATCTTGTTACATAAAATAATGTGACTTTTCAAAAACTAAGATGTGGTTTAAAATACTGTTCTGTTTTTTCTTTTCATTTTCTTTCAATGTTCAAGCATAGTCCTGCGTTCATACATTTGTGTTGTGCTTCGGTTTCCTCTTGCACCATGCATGAGGTTACTCGCCAAACCAAAATATCTCCTCTGCAAAAAAGATGACAATTCTCTGAAAGCTCGATGTATCTTGCTATTATGGACAAGACATTGCGAAACAACAGATTAACATAGTATATACTATACTATATGCAAGGGGTTTTCGGACAATTGGACTCCCTTTTGTTTATGTTGTTAACACGACGTTTCGGTTGATTTATTCTACAGCCTTCTTCAGGTGTACTATCCGAAAGTAATGGTGGTTAACAAAAAAATGTTTCTCCCCAATGGCTCAACACTTATAACGTAGGATTAGGATGTTTCCTTTTCCTTTCCTTGTTAGGCCTGGATTTCCATACCGTATCCCTTTTGAGTGGCGGAAGCCACATCGAGTTGAATTCCGTACTTGTCTGACATACACTCACCGACATGCTGATGTATGCCGCTTCTTTGATTTTCCTCAGTTTAAAACATCTATAATGTGGACTTTTTTCTTTGAATATTAATGACCCTTTTCAAAACTATAGGCAGTATATATAGTCTAGTATATTCCAAAATTATCTGAATGGGCAATCTTAATTTTAATTGTTAAAGCCGATTTTCGAAAGAGACTAATATGCTGAAAGAAAACGATGTGCAAACATGCCTTTCCCAAGTTGGCGAATAAAAAATGTTCTCATGGAGAAACGAAAGATTTCCGCTGAGCTATGCACATGATGGAATTTTAGGGACATGCCGATCTTTATTTTCAAAAGTTCAATTACACCAGGTAGTAGGAGTGTAATTGGTGATCTGGCCTAAACTGCCAATGTTCACCGACTAATTGATCCCTAATTGGAAGGTTTATTACCAATTTTATTATTGATGCCGTTTAAATTTTATCGATTATTCTTCTCTGAAATTAACTTGTCGACGCCAAAGTTAGTTCAGGTTTAAACTATCTAAAACAAAACCAAACGAAAAGCTGAAAAACGTTTTAGAATGTGGAATAAATCTAGCATTTGTAAGAACGTGACACTTTTAATTTGATCTAAGCATCCTTTCGATGTCTCAGATTTTCTGAGATTAGGTATGTTTATTATTAATCTGTTACTGTTTTTCTGTGTCTTTATTCTTTCTTTGTATCACGATGTTCAGGTTGTTAATTCTACGGACGTTAATAGAAGTAGTGTGATTAGGAAATAAAGAAGTAACCTCCGACGTGATTTGAACTCGCATCCTGACATGAATGGCACCTATACCAATTTGACCGCGAAGGCCTATCCGCAGATTTGCATTCATGTAATTGTCTTCATCTGATTATTCCCACCATATTATTTGTTTACTAACTAGTAGTCGTAGATGTAATAATATTTACGTTGTTTGAATTTGTTAGATGAAGTATTTGTATTATTATTAATCTTAATTAGTTTTTCTTTCAATTGTATTGTCTGTTCTTATGATAACACTCAGGTAGTAACATTCTACAGCCGGGAATGTAAGCAGCGAGAATTGGAAATAAATAATTCTACTTCGACAATAACATTTGAATTGCCTCACTGTATAAACATGAGACAAACACGAATGGTCAAACGTGTCACTTTCTTTAGACGCAAGTTCATGGTCCCTTCAGTTAAAACAACAGAATGATCATGTCCATCGGACGGGAGGTTATTCTACAGGGTGTCCCTAAAGTCTGGACACATAGGCAAAATGCATATTTTCAATAAAAAAAATGTGAACAACATTTTATTTAATTGAAATATTAATAAATAACATCTTCAATGTGTTTTCCACCATTTGTGATGCAAAGTTCAATGCGCTTTGCGAGATTCACATGAACCCGATGCATTAACTCCACATTTCCGTCAATTTGAGCACATTCATTTATGATGCGTTCCCTCAGGTGTCTCGTATCTTTAATCTTCATTGAGTACACTTTCTCCTTTAGCATACCCCAGAAGAAGAAGTCAAGGGGGCTAAGGTCTGGTGAACGAGGAGACAGTTCCACGTGACAACGTCTTCCAAAAGAAATATATAGTTAATTATAAATAGTAATATTTCCTATGTGTCCAGACTTTAGGGACACCCTGTATATTGGAAAGTTGTTTGACTTGGTAGTTCCGGTTGGTTACTACGAAGTTTCCGTGCTTAGACAAATCGGCGCGTCGGAAGCTAAACTCTCTCTAGTCCCGTCTCTGCAAACGGTCACAGTAATCTCTGACATTAAATCCATTTCTCTTTCTTTCTCAGTCACGATTATCAACAACTGGTATTATTAATTAAGGGCCATTAGCTTGGGGCATGGTCTGTGAAGGATGCCTGCAAAGAAAAGATAGTGTATTGTGTGTAAAGATTCCAGCAGCCAACTTCGAAAGATATGTATGCATGATCGTTGGTTGAATATTAAATGGTTTTCAAACCCTCTCTTTCTTTTAGAAACAGTCAACCAAAACTGTCAACATAGGTCAACATAGGTTGCTTCCGTTTTTAAGTGATTCTGGCTGTCCAGACTGCATCAATGAAGCTAACAATGGAACTAACCATTGGAGCGGCGGGGTCAATTTACAATGTAATGTTATGCTAAATTGGCCCTTTATTTTGTGTCCAGCTGTTTTTTTTATTGTTTAAATTCGGATTTTTAGTGTTCCAACAAAAGGCGATAGAAGTAACTTATTCATTGGTCACCCCTTTTTTCCATTTTTTAATTGATCACCCTAACACAACATGCGGCCAAAACACGTTGATCAGTTTCTATTGAGTGACTAACCAGATCTGTCTCGCTTTGTTGCATTTTGTTTCAGGGACGGTTGCCAATTGGTTCCAGGAAAGAAGATAACGCAGCAAAGTAGGCATCGGAGCAGAGTCATGGCCCAAAAATGCAACAACGAATCTAACACTGGATCAATGGAACACTAAAAATTCGAAAAATCTTTCAGAAAGACCTGGTAGATACATCAAATACAGGTAATGTATCTTAACTGCTGGGTGGGGACTGTGAAGGGGAAAGTACAATGTGTACAAAATTTCTCCGTCTGGAAGGAATTCAAAAAATAGATTCCATCTTTTATCAGCTAAAACGATGTACATTTATTTTCAATAATCGCATCACGTAAGCCCCAACGGATATTAATACCGAACAAGCCAGGAGAACGGTATTTTTCTTTAAGCGAATGCTTAATAAATCTAAATGCAAATTAAGCGCCAACTACATCCAAACGTTAACAAGTTGACCTCCTTCCACCAGCCAATTCAATAAGGTCACCACTTTGCTCTGTCTTCCTTATTCTACTTGCGTCTTGTTAACGTTTTTTACCGCCCAGAAATCAAAACATCTTTGTTTTAACGGCTCAGTCAATCACCGACGAGATATTTCAAAAGCCTGTGGAAGGACACGTGATTGACTTACTACATATTCATCTAACCCTGCTTACTGCCTGTATTATTTTACATCTTTTGTTTTCTTTTTTTAAATACAAATATAAAGTAAAAGGAGAAGGGATTATTTACCTTATTTGGGTGTAAATCAGTTTAGCCTCTGTGGAATTGAGTCTGAAGAACCTAATAAAATAATAGATCATATCTGGCCAGTTTGGATATAAGCGTGGTGTGGTTTTCTTTGCTCAGCAGGGAAGGAATTGGGGAGCATCCCTGTGTATATTATGGTATCACCTATGTTGCAAGGGTGCTGAAAATGGAGTCGACTGTTGCTAATCATGAGCTGAACCAGTCGGTATATTAGTTACCATTTGTTCTGCTCGCCTACTTTTTCTGTAACATTTCAATTGTACACCTGCAAAAGGACGTTGAATAGATCGACCGGATCGTTGTACTAACACAATGATTCTCAGATTCCAAGGTCATATGTATCCCCTTCCGATTCTAGTTTTCCTCAATCCCTATCCCAGTTTAAATTGTCATATAGTGATGTTTACCATTATACTTTTCATTATACGTTCGTCTCCTAGGGGAAACTCCTCCCAAATTGCTCCCAAATTGCTCCCAAATTGCTCTCCTGAGTAAAATTCATGACCTTTGGAAATTCCCCCCTTGGGAGCCAATTGTCTCCCGTTTGAAAATCATTGTGCTAACAACAAAAGCTAAACAGAGAACAATAATCCGAACAAATCATGGAATGGTAGCAACCCTTCTCAAAATTATAGAAAATATAACGTCTTAGATTTACCTCTCACGCATAATTTATACGACCGGCTGAAATGGGTAGGAGTAATAAATTCAAACGATAAATTGGGGCTTTTTGTTATCAAGTAATGTTCCAATTGTTAATAATCATCGACCTCAATAAAACCTGTCGTTATCATTACATCATGTCCATTGTTCATGCTTCTTTTCCAATATTAATTCCCCGATTGTATCTCTCTTGTCCTCTCTCTTTCTTTCTCTCTGTAAACCAACTTCTGTAACTGCGTTCTATGCCATGATCTGTAATAGAATTTTGTGTACGTTGACATCTATTACGTGAGCCGCATAGAAATATAATTCTCAGGTTTCTGTGCGATGGACTTTTATCGAAGGCCTTAGTGCGTTAATATATCGCTGAGCCCCTCATTATTATTCAGCGCATGCGGGCTGCTGTTCTATTCGAGAGGCCATGATCGGTCGATTTACAACTCTGTGTGCCGACACAGCAAAAGCAGAGGAAAGGAAAAAAAAACTAAGTGAAAAAAGGCCGACTACAGTGCGAACAAGATGAACAACTCATGATTGACATGTATCAATTTGGGAACGGTCCAGATTAGTTTAGAGGAGAGGGATTCGAGGCTGAATGTTGAAAGCAGACAACCGTATATCACAGTGAGTTGTATTTTCTGCAGAAACTAATAGATGTCAGGGAGGAAATTCGAAAGGAATCAACTTCAGATTTATTCTGGCGTCTTATTCTTTGCAACACAGAAATTCTGTAGGACAGAAACACATGCAATTGTCAATAGCTGACCATGACTTACTGTAATCGACTGAATAACTCTTGCAAACGAGTTTCAATGCTACGCAGACTGTTATTCCTTGCATACAGAATCGCCCAGAAATGAGTACACCCCTACCACTCTTTTTATAGAAAGTTAATGTTCTTCTAAACCAACATAGCAGGATTTTATTATTTCCTGTGGAACATTACACAATCAAAACGGATATTATCGGATATTATCAGGCATTATTTACGAGAAAACTCTACAGCATTGGAAGTATGTTAATACAATCCTGCTATGATTGGTCTAGAAGATAGAATTAACTTTCTATAAAAAAAAGAGTGGTATGAGTGTACTCATTTATGGGCGACACTGTAGATAACAGGAATGACATTAATAATGTTCAAGATATTGCTAAAACACGGATAATTAATACAGTAAATTATTGAATGATCAGCCGTTTCTTTTAAGGATTTTTGTACCGCATTATTTAAAAATCTGCTTCCAAGATATTATATGGAATGTAAGCGATTGCGGATTATAAAAATAAAACTGGCGGATGGATGGTAAAATAAGATTGAAAGATATTAGCTGATTATGGATTTTCACACAAATTGTAACTTTTATAAAGATAATTAAATAAGATAGTATTCCCGAAAGGGGTATCCTCTTAATGGTTATTAAACTTTGCTTAGTAAGGCCGAGACAAACCCAAATAGAGAAACGGATGATTGTGGTTCGCCATTCATCCAAGTTTAGAGGGCAAACTTGTCCTGAAAATCATCATTCGAAATATTGTCTTCCTACCTTGGCTCGAACACCAAATACAGGCACAGGTTTTATATGCAAATAAATGAATGTACACATAGATAGAAGAACTCAATAGATAGACAAATAGACAAATAGATAGATAGAATGAGAACAGCAATTTTACTAGACCTCCCGTAAGTGAACCCAGTTCGAAACCTCCTGGATCACGCCATATTTCAATAATAGCTACATTGCAAGATCCAAAAATATATCGCACAACAGAGCTATGCTGGTAGAAAGAATGTGATGACATAGTGAATATAAACCTTTCATATGCACCGAATAGCGCGCCAACAGAGATTGCATGACATGATATTGCTGAGACACTCTGACAACTAACACGTCTATGGTGTCGGTTAAGTAACGGTATCGAGACTGGTCCTGTTTGGTCTCCGTGATGTATCGCTGTGCTTCTGTGTATTTTGCTCCGGTGTTACCAACGTGACTATTGTTTAATAACCTATTCTTATTTGTATATATTTTTTTTAAATTAAGATTGGTTGTTGATCCCAGATAATTTAATCTGTCATTGCATGTTATAGTTAATATAGATACATTCTATTGAATTAGTAGAATGTCTACGGGTCAAGCAAATTAAAATAAAAACAAATGCTTTTTTTGTCAAATGGGAATTTCAGTTGAAAATGTAGTGTAAGGTAAAGTATACTGCCTAGAATGTAGTGTAATAACATATTTATGACAAATAAAATAAAATGAACTTTTACCTTCCAAGCAGATATATCACACCCGCTGAAGTAATGTGGATAAACTTTTATTGCGGTTTGAGTATTTCTTATTATATTGGTGATGTTCTTATAGTTTATATTAAAATATATTGTTAGGATAGAAGTTATTAATTATCCTATGCGCATGAATATATTAAAACTTCGGCAGATAAAGAATCTCTTGAAGAAGGTAATTACTACAATTACACACATATTATATTGGGCAATAAACCTGTAGTGCTTGTAATTTTTTTATTAGATTAGCATTGGTATACAATTTAGGAAATCAAGGCTGACAATGGATATAACAGCAATTTCTCGACTAAAGCCTTTAAGATAATTTAGTTTATTCTGCTTCCATCACGGCGTGCATGAGACTAGACTATGGTCAAGATGGCTGCAGATGATACAGAGTGTAGGGAAAGTTGGATTCATGCTTTTCACAAAGTGGTTAGTATGTAAATTAAACAAGCAATCTTAACTGGGTTTCGGTCTTGGTTCACTTGATTTAATTGCCTGGTAGTTATCCACTAACCTCCCTCGCACTCACTGCTCTAACGGCTCAAATGATATGATAATTTGAAAGAGCTAAAACTGGAGGATTTAAAAAAGAAATGTCGATAGATCCTCAGAGAAAGAAAACTGATACTTTACGCACGTTGGCTCCAATCATGAAATCATTGTAAAAGAACGCACTCTCTGGAAACTAACAGAAAACTATCAAATTGCTTATTCCTAATAAAGGGAAAATAAAGTGCTTGTGCCGGTACATGATTCGTAAGCCCCATTCTTAGCCAAAGTAATTGTTTTCCGTCACACATGAAGTATTCACTCGTAAATAATAAAGCGAGCATCTAGTAGGTCTTCATAACACATTGCCAATGTAACGTTTAATCATAGATACGGTCAAATGCCACGGATATTTTTAAAGCGAAACATATATAAGAGAGCGAATTGAATGCATTGAACATAATAAATTGTCTGTACCATAAACTAATCAAGTTAGATGTGAAACGCAATTAAAATAAAGAAGTCACTTTCATCGTACAACAGAGGAATTCTACGTGATCTTAATTCAATGAACGATCATTCTATTTTATTTTTAATTGTGGTCATATTTCCACCAATGGATGTTCTATTTACGTTGGTATTTGATAGCCAGAAAACTGTAAATCTCACTTATATCACAATGTTATCGAGAAGTTTGAACATGTAGAGATTACAATCGGATGATCAAATTAAATTCGATTCTAATGTGGCTTGTCCGTTTCTACAACTGACTTTATGTAACGTCTAAAGGAGGCACACTCAGATATTCGGTTCCCGGTGCCTTTATAGCTTTACCATACAACATAAGAATGTTTATCTGAACCATCTCGAAACATATTATAGTTCTTGTCGGCTGCGGGAAAGTGATACAAGAGAAGCACAAGTCTCAACAAATTATCGTCTTAACATAACAAAGTTTGGAGTTGGTTCAGAGCGGCGGAATAATGGTAGGGAAAGGTTTAGGAAGAGGGCTGTTCCTTAATTTGTTTTTGATGAGGTCGAATCCTATAAATGAAGAAGAAAA
>VCCN01003067.1:3288681-3305205 GCA_006491835.1 Architeuthis dux | reverse complement strand
GATGAGGATCTCAGTCCGAACAATAGTA
The DNA here is from genome assembly GCA_006491835.1 of Architeuthis dux. Lineage (NCBI taxonomy): Eukaryota > Metazoa > Mollusca > Cephalopoda > Oegopsida > Architeuthidae > Architeuthis > Architeuthis dux. The sequence goes on along the minus strand of VCCN01003067.1, from coordinate 3,305,177 downwards.
TCAGTAATTACTTTGTTCTATCAGTATTTAATTTCGACGAATTACTTTGGCATCATAGACAGACAGACACACACACACACGCTACCCAAAATGCACACACACACACATTTATATATGCACATGTATTTATATTTACATTGGGCAATTTTATGGGAGAGAAAATTATCTTATTTCAAGAAATTGACTTTGTGCTATCAGTTTTTAATTTCGTGGAATTATTTTGGCATCATCTCCAGCGTAAAAGAATGTTCATTTTATTATTATGTAAATATTAAAATGTATAATATTGTGTCAATTTTAAAACATGTCAGTGCTATGCTAATAAAATCCGCAATAGCTACCGAGTGAAGATATCTTATTTTAGATCCTAAGCCAGATTTTAATCAACGTTTCTTAGCTTCAGTCAGTAGCGCCCAAAGTTACCCTATAATCAGTGTTGCTATGACGTAATGTTCCTCTACGTCCGACTTATACACCAGTATCCTTGTAGACCTTAGTTATGATCCGAAGAGAGCTCAATACAAAGGTAGAGCGAATATTTGTGGGAAGCAATTTTAATGGTTCATTACAAGCGGTACTGCTGGTTTCACATATTTATAGATTTGAATGTTATTTCCAATTGTTTTTATACATCTATTTTGTTGTTGTTATATGAATGGCTGCTTGAAACTAGTACTCCCTCTGACCCATGTTGATGTTTTTCTATCTTTTAGAGTTATCCCTAGCATTGCTCTTTCCATGGCTCTCTGTGCTGTTCTAAGTTGGTTTTCAGCTCCTTTTGTTAATTTCCATGTTTCGCATCCGCAAGTCATAGCTGGTATTATGCAACCGTTGTATAGTTTACGTTTAAAGCGCATTGGTAAGGTATTGGTAAGGTGCTTTTCAAAATGAACATTACTTTCGTGTATTAGTGAAATATGGGAATGTTGGTAGAATGATAGGATAAGAGAAGAAGAAAGAGAGGCAGAGAGAATATAATTATAAAAAAGGGGAAAAGAGAAGAGGGTGGTGAAAAAGAGAAAAGGAAAAGAAAGAGAAAACCTATTGAAAAAGAACATAAGAATAAGAAAGAAAAAGAAGGAAGCAATGAAAAAAAGATAACAAAAAAGAAAATCAAACAGCAGAAGAGAAGTAGAAAAAAGAGAAGCGGGGGAGGAAAAGAAAGAAATGGTGAACTAAATAGGGGGGAAGGAAATGAAACAGAGGGTGGAAGTATGAGGAAGATTAATAAAAACAAAGAGAAGAGCGAAGACAACGAATCAAAAATCAAGCAGAAATGTAAAGGAACATAATAATAATAATAATACTAATAATGATAATGATAATAGTGGTAGTAGTAGTAGTAGTAGTAGTAGTAGTAGTAGTAGTAGTAGTAGTAATAATAATAATAATCATCATCATCATCATCATCGTCAACAACGACGAAGTCACCATTCTCTGGGACATGCCCGTCCAAACTGACAGAGAAATAAGAGCAAATAGAACTGACATCGTTATCAAAGACAGAAAAGAAAAGTGGTGCATGCTCATCGGCATAGCAATACCATCTGACAGAAACACTACCGTGAAAGTGACTGAGAAAATGTCTAAGTACAAGGACCTGGAAATTGAGATCAACAGGATGTTGGACATGAAAACCACCATAACACCGGTGGTCATCGGAGCCCTAGGACGTGTGAAGAAGGGAACGGAATAGTTCATCAACCGTATTCCCGGTAACATTAACATCCATGTAGTCCAAAAGATCGCCCTACTTGGAACAGCCCACATACTACAGAATGTGCTGTCGATAAAATGAAGACTCTCCTATAGCGCCCCAGGACAATACTTTGGACCCGGCTCTACAGGATGCAAAAATAAACATTAGTTTTTCACTCTCTTTCAAATTCACTATGTGGTCCGCAGGCACAGCCACGTCTATTATTTGTCAGGTTCGTTTTCCCTTGTCCACGATTACCAAATCCGGTCTTCTTGCTTGGATGGGATGGTCGGTTTGGATGTCGAAGTCCAAGAGTAATTTGTGATTTCAACTTTCTGGGACAGTCTGTGCTTATACCATTTGTCTACATGGTCGAATCATAGTCTATTGCTACCTTGTTGTGCCTGTTGTTGTACTCCTTCTATGCTAGTTTACTATATTCACTGGTCATGTGTTTTACAGTTTCATCCATTTCTTCATATAGGCAGCATTTTCTGTTTGCCTGGGTTCTGACGATCTTCGCCTTGACATAGTTTGTCCTGGTGCATTTGTATAGGGCTTATATGATGAGGGATTATGTCTCTCCTCAGGTGTCCTTTGCGTAGCCATTATAGTTCGTCTGCGATATTTATGAATTGTGTAGGCTGTGTAGCCTTTTATGTTCCCAGCCTTCCTTCCTTCCTTATTGTCTTCATTGCTACTACCCCTGGAAAACTGGAATCAGCACACTTAGAGGTTGTTTATCCAGCTTCTTTTACTTTGCAGCAAAAAACAAATCACCAAACCGATTTTCTAGCGATGGAATGAGAAAAATGTCCAAAATCTCAATATGACTGTTGAGGCAATGATTGCTATCTCCCCTGGGCCTTTACCTGACATGCAATCCCATATCATAAATGAGTCAGGAGATTTGCTTGTTTTCTTCATGCTTCAACTGTTATGTTTCATTGGAATGGCACCAGACAAATGTCGTAGCATAATCGCCTTGGTCAATGCTGATTCATGATTCATCACTGAATATCTTCATCCAATAATCTACACTCCGTGGTTGCTTCTCTTTAGCCCATTGTAGCCTTGTTTTCTTCTGTTTAGATGTTAGTGCAGGTTTTCGTTTGGCTTTTCTGTATGTAAATTTCATTTCATTCAGCCGATATCTTACAGTTCTGTCACAAACACTGACTCCTGTTTCTGCCCATTTATGTTTCATTTGTTTTGTTGTGAACCTTCTATTTTCAAGGCATATTACTTTGGGTTTTCTATGCTGATGCATTGACGTCATCTGGGGTCTACCTGTGTGTCTTCCTTTATAATCTCCCCATTTTGTTTATACTAGCACAAAACCTTAGGCACAGCTGACTGGGAACAACCAACATCATTTGCCAAACTCCATGTTGGATTTCCTTCTCGAAGGTGTTTTATAACCCTTTCCATTATTTTAATGTATAGCTCTCTTGTTGAGGCCATGTTTCCTTTCAATTATCCCATTCTAACAATAAGTCCAACGGCTCGATAAGGTCTGCAAGTACTCACTATTAACTGTAGACTAATTTGTATATTTGTGCTGGTATTTGTTTTAGAAATGCAAATTACAAGGTAATTCCATAATCTTTTCCTTGGCCTTGTTTGATTCCATCATTTTTTTCCTCTACTTGATCTGGAAAATAAATATTCAAATAATTTAAATAATGTAATCTAATTCGTTTTAGGTATATTTCATGAAGCCAACATGTTAAGCTATTAAACACAAATTGTTTTGTGTCATATCTCTGATGTGTTTATTTGCTGCAGAGTAAAAATGCTGGGTGAACATCCTCTCCATAATTTTTGCCAGAGTTAGTATTCTCTCGTTTGCTACCTTTTTGTTGTTTGTTGTACTGCTTTGAGCGACTCTGGGGTATAGAGCATTGTGCATCGCCATGCGTTTCCTAGTTCCCCGGTCCATTGATTGGAGTTCATCCTTTGTCCATCCAAGAAATGGTCCTGTGAATCCTACTACCAATACTGCCCATGTATTAATCCCTTTTATCAAATTTCTGCTATTTCTATTACTCTCCTATGGTATTCCTGTTTTTTTTTCTTTTTGTATTTCTCTTCCATTTCTTCTTGTTTTATCGAGTCATATTCGGTTCTATGTGGTTAATTCTATATATTTGTTGTCGTCCGGTAAGGTGATTCATTCCCTTACCAATAACGCGTATTGTTCTATTGCAAATTCCATTCCAATGTCATCGCTGTATTCTTTAACTTTGTTGGACAACATTTCGAACCCTTCTTTGTTCTTTACAAATAGCTTCATGTCATCCATGTACATGCGATGACATTTCCTTTTGTTTTGGAGAATATGTACCCGTTGCTGTTCTTCAAGATTCTGTTTCATGTATCATGGTCAATACAAATAGTAGCGGAAACAGAGATTTCCCCCTGAAAAACTCCCCTTGTCACACAAACCTCTGCTAAGTTTTATCCTGCTGCTGTCAACTTTCCATTTTTTTCATAGAGTTGGCTATGCACCTCACCACTGATACGCTAATCTTGAATATCCTGAGGCATTCGAGTATCCAGCTATGTGGGGTCATGTCGTATGCTTTTTTGTAATCTATCTATCCAATTGCAACATTTTTTATTTTTTCCCTTAGAATCATGTAGTCAATGTAGAGCATGTCCTTCGCTCCTCTGGTTCCTTTCCTGTATCTTTTCGGATCTTCTGGTAGGGTCCGTCCTCTTCTTTCCATTATTTCAACCTAGGGGAGGTCGCTCTTATCAAATGTATTGGTCAGAGAACTGCACCATATCTCGGAAACTATTAAAGATAGAACTCTGCGGTTTTCCACGCTTCGATAGTATGTGTTTTGAAAATCCATCTAGAATTTCTTTTAAAACGACCTTGTGCAGCCCGTTCGTCCCGCTTTCTGAAGTTTAATAACTAGGAAACTAATGGGGCTTTCACCATTATTTTAAGATTTATAACGTGTGTGGTAGTATTTGGGGAATTTTTGGCAATCCTTGCTCGCGTAATAGTATGCCTGAAGAAGGCCGTATAACGAATCGGCCGAAATCTTGTTTCAACATCAAGGATGCCAAGAAGAGATTATATTGCCTGAACAAAAGTTAGTAAGAATATAGTTGTTATTACAATCCTTATTAATAGGGAAAGTTGGAGTGATAAGTATCATAAAGTTAGTAGGAATACAGTTGTTATTACAATCCTTATTAATTGGGAACGTTGGCGTGATAAGTATCATAAAGTTAGTAATAATATAATTGTTATTACAATCCTTATTAATCGGGAAAGTTGTGATGAGTATAATAAAGTTAGTAGGAATATCGTTGTTATTACAATCCTTATTAATCAGGAGAGTTGACGTGATAAGTATCATAACGTTAGTAGGAATATCGTTGTTATTACACTCCTTATTAATTGGGAAAGTTGGCGTGATAAGTATCATCAAATTAGTATGAATATCGTTGTTATTACACTCCTTATTAATTGGGAAAGTTGGTGTAATAAGTATCATAAAATTAGTAAGAATATAGAAGTTATTACAATCCAGATTAATCGGGAAAGTTGGCGTGATAAGTATAATGAAGTAATAACCTGAGAAAATGGCAACATAAAAGAGAGAACGCAGAAGAAAATAAATGATGTAGGAGTGTAAAAAAGGAGGTTGTTTTTTAGGTCCTCTCATTCAACAATGCATATTGGGCAATGTTTGACTCCATCTTGAACAATACTGGATTTGTTCATTGGATACTTATTTATTTATTGTTTCTGTGCAGGCCCGACGCCGAACCCTTCCCAATCAGGCTTGGTACCGGCTATGACGACTGCCAAGCTATTGCTTTTTTATTGTCAGGGTGACCTTCTCTTAGATGGACTGCTTTACAGGACTAAAGGGCCTCAAACGCCCTGCTATTTTATTTATAGCTGGGAAACGAAGTGGATTCATGCCAGCAGTGAGCCGCCAACGAGGATCGAAACTCGAACGTGTTTTGCGGATTCTATTTTCTTGCCGGTAACCGTTACGCCACTTCACCCCTCCAAACAAAGGAGAGGAAGAATAAAAATAGAAGTAGATGAAAAGAAAACAACATTTGAAGGAACAAGCAAAAAAGAAGACTGTAGTGCCTATAATGCAAGGCAAAATGACAAATATTTAATATAAAGGAATAGTGGATCGCACGCTTTCGAGTTAATTACTGTCCTATGCAATTCCACCGGATATTTCTTTCCACTTCTCTTCCCAATTATTGATTTGGAACATCTTCCCACTTACCGCCTCTCTAGCCTGCTCTTGGCTAAAATACAGAAAATTACGACAGTGTTATTAGTTCTATTTTTATATCCTCCGAGATTATGTGGAAGCGTGTGCCAAGAAATGTATAAGCAAGTATTATTAAGCGCCTGTGTCGTATGAGCACGCGTGTGTGTTGATGTCTTCACATCTGTGTGTGAAAAGGTCTACATATGAACAGTTACAGGACGATCGTTTGCATGTATGTGCGTGTGTCTCTATGGGAATAAAATAAATCAGTGTATGTAGTTATTTACTGGATTGAGATATTTTCTGCGTTAGGCCAGATTATTGTCTGAAGTATTAAGATGAATTGTTCTCATTTTTACAAATCCATTAGTAAGGTCTTTTCACAACGTGAAGAGGTGCGGGATAACCGAGCGGGTATTGGCACGGAAAATGAACTCGGAGAGCCGAGCTCAAACTCCGGCTGAGACAATTTGTGTTAACTTCGCACTAAGGCTCTTGGGAAAGTCATGAATGCATCTCTCCTTCTAGCTATGGGTAAAATATTGCAGGGTTAATTGGGTGACACCACTTCGGGTGCTTGTCGCCTTTAAGTCTATTTCACATATCGAAAACGGCCCGAGTAAGTAGTAACCTGGTATGTGGAGCTCAAGCTGGGACGGTTGAAGCCGTAGCCAACATAAGGGCACTACTCACTTATTACATTTCACATCATTTCGATTGATATCTTCTTTGCCCATCCTGGGGTGTACAATGCTGCTGGTAGTTCTTGAGTAGTGAAGCAGCCGACAAGGATCGAACTCACTAGCAATTGAATACAGAACTTGCTTGCAAACCGCTGCTCTAGAGTAGTTGCTTTTACAGATATTTACCAAACATTACTTGATCTAGCACTAGGCTACTATGTTTGTGGTGTACCCGATGAGGATCGAACTCCCTTGCAATGAATTGAGAGATTTATTCTACAAACATCGGCAATATGTGTATGCACAAGTGAACGTTTGTGGGAATAAAGAAACGTACTGAACTTAACTCAGCTCTGTCAGAGAACTATCATAGTGATTAAAATCACTTTAAAATCACTAGCAATGGCTTGTGAGAATAACCACCTAATGTCGGGGACCAGTGTGGATAGTTGGTATAATCTGATGAGGTAAGTTAGTTCTTTTGATAGTAGATACTGTATGATTAATATGTTGTTATAATTGAGAAATATACAATTTAAAGTGGAATCATATGTGAGTGGACCTCAATGATGCATTGTAATAACATGGAAGAAAAGAACAATAAGAAAAGAATGACGACACCAATGACTTGTTTGAAGTTTGTTTTGTTATTTTGCAGGATTCTTTATGTTTCCTCTGCCTCAATTGCATACTATTACAGTCTACCAAGTAACCCAGCGTACAATGTACCAACCAAACCCAAACACATTACACCTTTACATTCTATTCCAAGAAAAACTTCTGACAGAAGCTGCTTAAAATGTAGTATATATACTGTTTACTGCCACTTCACATAAACATAGACTACTCTATACTCAACTGCACAATACAACATGAACTAGACAGTCGTTTATCAAAGTGAAAACGTTATTTACAAGGGTGAAAAAACGTGTTTCATGCAAGACATTTCGTGCTTACAACATATACGACTCAAACTTTTTCTGCTGAAAGTGAGGCTAACCGTGGCGCCATCAAGTGGTGGAGATAAAAATTAAAGCAAGTGATTCAACCTGCCCCCAGCCCCGGTCTCTCCGGCTCAATACACATGTGTGGGAATACTTATCCAGCAGCATCTATTTAGTTGCGTGAGTGACTATATACATAAACTACTGTTTGTGCGCAAGTGCTTTAATAGATACACAAAAGGATGATATTACACGACCATGAAAAGAGCGAATCTTGGTTAATATTGTGGTTATTAAATGAAACCACGTGTTGATTGGGATTTGAGCCATAGATAATGTGTCATGCCTGTTCCCCAGTAAAATAAACAAACTAATTTAAATCTAACACTGTTTATTTTGTCTACTTTGAGTGGTTACTCATTCCAGGTGAAGAGATGAACACAACCTTCACGATTGTCGGGTTATTGTGGAGCCTAAAATACTAATAAAAAACGTAAATCTACAGAGAGAAAGGAAATATCACAAGATTTATATTTTTTGTCTGTTTCAATGTATGAAGGCAATCTTTTCAGTACAATTGATTCCCGCATATTTTAATATGGGAATTGGAAATTCAAATCACCTTACTAAACTTAAACTTAGTCGAGCACCAAAACACCAAAAATAACAATATGCATGGAAGCGCAAAGCTCGTGGACAATTTGAAATGTCACATTTCTTATTGCAGTAGTAGCTTAAAATGATTACGCCCGATCGTAATAACCTATCGCTCGATCGAAATGATCGTTTTTTGTTGGTTTTTATTTTTAAATATTTAATTCTGTGTTTTTTTTATTTGGGGGGTGCTGAAGGGGGAAATTCCTTTTACGTTTTCGGGGCTCTTTAGAAGAACAAAATAATAAGATTATTTAGATTACAGCTTACAATTTTAATCATGAAATATGGTCGCAAATCATTACTGGCATCCTGTAAGGTCAATTTGAGATCGAACGCTCAACGCCGAAATACTGTGATAGAAAACACATTTAAACCCCGCCTCAGTGGCGTAGTTGAGGGGGTAAGGGGCTATTTCAAAAGGCCCATGCACCCTTAATGGAGGGGGCTCCCACACACTATTTATAAATAGTATTTCACCGACTGCATTCCCACGGACAAATCTCACTAAATGTTGAAGGGGTCACCCCGAGCCCCTAAATCTCGAGATACGTCCCTGCCGCACCGTATTGATTCCTTGTAGTAAATGCAGAAAGAAAATAAGCACAAGGTATAACAATATTTACTACTACTACTACTACTACTACTACTACTACTACTACTACCAACAACAACAACAACTATTACTACTAATACTACCACCGCGCCTCATATCTCTCAATGTCGAAAAGTTAAATATGACAGCTGGTTAGGTCCTGAAAGGTGAAGCACGACTCAAGGTGAAGAGAACTATTCGCAAACATCATTATATATTCCCTCTGTTTCTTTACACCTCCATCCATTTTTAATAAAAGCTCGAGTCTCTAATAATTAATACAGCACAAATCAACATTTCAACGAGAAAAGGCAGCACAAAACGATGTTCAATGATCAGGTTGATTATCAATAACATGGAGAAATGCGCTCGTTCTTTTGCATTGTGATTAGTACGAATGCGTTTGTCTATGTAAGTTTTCATATACAGTATCGCCCTTAAATAAGTACACCTTACCACTTTTTTTCATAGAAAGTTAATATTCTTCTAGACCAAACATAGCAGGATTTTATTATTTCTAGTGGAACACTACACAGTCAAAACAGATACTATCAAGTATGTTCATGTCCAAACTCTACCCCATTGAAACTCTGTTGCCAAAAATATGAATATAGTGCCGTACAAAAATGAGTACACCCCCACGAAAAACTACTTTTGGCAACAGTGTTTCAATGCTGTAGAGTTTTGTCATTAATAATACCTGATAATATTAGTTTTGATTGTGTAAATGTTCTGCTATATTTAGTTTAGAAGAAAATTAACTTTCCATAAAAAGGATGGTAGGAGTGTACTCATTTATGGGCGACACTGTACGCATGAACATGTCTACGTGTCATATTGTCCTACACGTTATGCGTATCAGTGTGTGTGCGTGTGTGTATGTTAATGTATATACTTGTGTCGCTGTGAGTGCATATGTTAACCTAAGTATCTCCCTCAGCTTAGAAATATTTAAATTCATGAGCATTTTTTTATATTGAGTTGATGCAAAGGTTTCCTGGATTTTATTTACAAAATCTTTTATTCATATAAATTCATAGCATCATTATTAAGGCATCAAAGTAATTCCCAGGCTTTGTATGGCCTTACTTCACCTTTCAGCAAAACTGTACAGTACATTATAAAAGAACGATTCTCGGTGAATTCTTAGGAGAATTTTTCGATATCTGAACTGACTAGAACGGCTGACCATACACGGAATATAGCATAGAGCAAAAACAGTCGCAGTCTGGAGGATGGCTTGCATGTAGAAGAATGTCCCACCCCAGCTCCGTGATCTTGTGCTGTGCATTTACAACATAAGGACGGTGTTTGTTTCTTCCAATGAGTAAATTATCCACTGCTGCTTTTCGCAGTAACAATTCCTCTAGGTTCCAGCAATTCGTAATAAAGAACACAGAGAATAATTATCTTTAGTTTTGCCAGTGTTAAGGAGGACTAGAAAGACAAGGGTGTAAAGGCTGACCGATGTTGATTACTGTAAATCCAGGCTCCACATTTTCGAAGCTTATTAATTCTTCCAAAGGCTTCTAAACGACTGTCTACAGTTGACTGATTATAAAAGCAATTAAGATGTAATAATCTAATGACAACACAAGATGTAATCATTTTTGAATTTCTTAGATGAATCAATGTCAATGTTAGGAAAATATTTGAAGTGTCATTGTTATTAATGTGCCTCCTTTTATCAAAGCACTCAGGTCGTTAGTTGACGACAGTTAAAAAAATCATCTAATCATAGCCGAATTGAAAAGAGACTGTCATATTAACAGGGTTTCATACATAAGGGATACAAGTTCGAATCTCACTTATTTTTTTCATTTCCGAACCATGCTTCTTACCTAACGGTCATAGACTAACGACCTGGGATTTGTGATGAAAAGCAACAGAAATAATCAGAAGAAATACAAGTAAAACATTTCCCCCAAAAAATCTGTAAAAGATGCTGATCCGAACTTAATATTTTTGGACACCAGTTCATTTAGTCTTTTTAAATACTTTTTGCTATATGCAGCTATGTTTATAAACCACTTTTTCATGAATAAGTCTCCTGACGTATAAAGGGTGTTTAAAAACAAGATGCAACCGTCTTTCTGACTACGTGTTATTAAACTATTTTAAATCTAAAAAACTATTTTTCAAAGACACAAATTAGAAAAAAGATTACAAAGGGATACTAATTACACATACATTCTAACTTTGCAACATATGTTGAAAGTGATGACCTTTAATCTGGATGCAGGTTTGTACCCGTTTCATTACACTGAAAACGACACAGCTTACACAACACAAATGAATGGATGCTCGAATGAGGCTGGCGCATGATGCAATCATTTCAACTGCTAAATACTCTTGTCTCTGAGTACAGTGTTGGCTCGTGACCAATATTGTAGCATAGGATTTACGTGTCCGCAAATGTTATCCTCTTATCTTAGCGTAATTTATGAAGCACCATATATGTGGTTCGTTCCGTGCTTAGGTACTTGCATAACTACGCGCATACGCATTTATTGTGAACTGTTATCATTCATCCACCACCAACATCTAACGCTGAAACTTCCAAATATTAAGTTACTTTGTCTTGTCGAAAAAGCATAAATCCATGCCCAATATTGTTCACGAGTAGTCTACTGAATCTACACAATCCTCTAAAATGAGTAGTTTTATACTAGTGCCAATACATCACGGGTTTTATAGGTATTTGCATGCACTGATTGCTTATATATGAAGTATGAATGATTTGATCGTGGGCGGATATTGGGGAAAAGGCGTGAACATGCCTGCACAATTTTTATAGCGATACATTATTTGTTAAGCGACGTTCGTTTTCCTCGGTAAGGCCTCAGGGGAAAACGGTTTGTCTGAAGATTAGATTCCTAGCATGAACGCACGTTGCGTTTATGTAAACACGAGAGTCAATTAGTAAACATGTTTATTAAATGTTTTGAATCTGCCTCCTGTGCAGAGGAATGGATCGTGAAAATATGATGAATACAGAGATGTCAGTTATTAAGTTTTGATCTTATCTGTTTTAGCCTCTAGCGTTTTAAGAGGAACGTGACTGGTTAAAGTGCATTCTCTTTTCCCAGAAGAGCCAACATCTGATAATGTGTTGCCGTGTTATGCGTTTAAAAAAAACATCAATGCCGACAACTACTATATATAGTAGGTGTTTTTGAAGATGATACTGTGTTAAATTTAAAGTAAGTACCTTCATCTCTGTGCATTCATAACTGTACGTTGTATCTTCCCAACATACTCTATATAGTAGGTACGAAATGTATTGCTAAGTATGCAGCAATGACACAAAACATCAGTCAAGTGTATTCATGGTATCAATCTATTTCTGTTAAAGCACACACGTTGTTATAATATTTGAGCATTGATGGGTTAATACGGACGTAGTAGGTTTGTACTGTTCCTTGTATGATGTACCACATCATTTGTTGGATTTTGACTGGGGGAAATATTAGGTTGTTACATATGTAATGTTATTTATTTTGAATAATAAGATGATATAAACCACACAAAACAGTAAATATTTAATCAGAATATGATCCATTTGAAGCAATAAAATACGTGAAAAGATTATAATTGTTGGAGAAATGTCAGATAAATATGACCCGTATGCTTAGGCATAATCAGCTGAGAAGTGTGGGGTCTGGAACTGTCATAAAGCATTTCATTCATTTCATAGGACCCATTTTTCCAACTGTTTAAACTTTTATATTGCCTTGAAATAACGTGATATGGTCGACGTTGAAGTCCTAAAGTCTACAGAAAATTATCGAACCCTTGCTCGTGGATCGTTGGCTACTGCCAACACTAATTCGTACTAGTTTATTGATAACAAGTTTGGGTCCCGCTCGGGGTTTATTATTAATATCCATATTTCCAGAACTAAACTTATTGAACCAACACTTATCAGTTCGCAATGCAGTAGTGTTCACTCCAAATGCTTTGTTAATGTTATCGACAGCTTAAGCAGCATAATGTCTGAATTTGAATTCGTACTTGAACATTAGTTTTACTTCTTGGGTAGACACTACTGATGTTAAGGGCTCAAAAACCTCAAATAATAACTGATATCTCTATGTTCATAGAATCTGCGAAAGAAATTAAATCACATTAGTAAATATATCACTTCTAGCATTATTCTCTTTGATGTAAAAAAAGAAAATGTCTAACAGCCTACTAATACCAGATTTATAGCAAAAGAGACATACCTCTAATCAAATTAGGCGTTTATAATTATCGTAAAAGTCCTGTTCTTTATCAAAAGTATTGACGTGATTTGAAACAGTGATGGGCAGACCTCAACATGACGATTAAGTTTTCCTCTTCGTACCGCAGCCAAATGACGTGAAGCATTCATAGGAGAAACCCCCCAAAATTGCAGAGATCTGGAATTGATGTTTTAGCGTTATCTGCCATAATTATTCGTCATCACTTGGGGTTGTGGCGCTTCCTTGGGACTCAATTTGAATATTCTTATTCAGCTAGGAGCTAAAATAGTGGGGTTTTTTTGGCAATGATTTGCGATCAATAGCTTTCTAAATATCCCTCCACTTCAAGTACACTGTGGATATCTACTAACCTTAGATTAGTTGAATTCTGGGCCACAATTGTAGGGACACTCACTAAGGATCAATAACTCTACCTTGGTAATGGTCTGCTATAGTAGCTCACTAACAAGCTCTCCACTGCAGGCGTCCTATAAATATTCACCTATTCACGTCCCATAAATATTCACTCAGCTTAACTCAGGGTCACAAAATAAGGTACCAAATGAGAACAGAAGACACCTCACTAACCATACAGGCAACCTGGTATCAGGTAAACTGTCTCCAGAACAATTGCCCCAATAGGACAACTGTCCCAGCTGTATAACCGCCCCTCAGATAAATGACTCTTGACAATTGCCCCTGGACAATTTCCACATGTGTGTGATCATATACATGGCCAACTACTTCATTTCCACAAACTTTAACATTGGCTGTACAGTTGCTATGCTATTGCCGGGGGAAATTATCCGAAGGCAGTTATCCCGGGGCAATTATCCAGGGGACAGTTGTCCTAGAACCAGGCGACATATATTCAATAGGCTTAGTACTGGGAATCAACATCTGGAATCTAATGAGAATCGAACTCTTACACTAAGCAATACGAGTTACCTCACTATCTCACTATTACATGCAGCCTGTAGAAATATACACGCCTGCTTTCCATTGGCGATATGTGTATTAAATCACTATACTAGCAAAGATGTTCTTGCAATGTTGCACCTTTGATGAAAGCAGTACTTGCACACTATATAACACACAATAATGATATGAGTGATTGCTAACGAAACGTTTTGTTCATATATAAAGTTAGGCAAGTAAGTGTACATTGATATGAATGCTGTATACGAATTCAACAACTAAGTGATTTTAGTTACGTCTATTTCGACAAAATACATGCTGTTACAAAAGTAAGGAAATAGTGATATACTTTCATGTGTAGATATTTTCATAAAGCTGTGTGTGTCTGTATGTATATATATATATATATATATATATGTGTGTGTGTGTGTGCGCGCGTGTGTGTGTGTGTGTGCCTGGTTTATAGTCTATCATTTCCGCTATAATTCCCCAATATTTGGCAAGCTACATTGCTTTTATTATTTCCTGTAATAAAAGAAATGAAGTCGTCAGTTTAGAAACACAAGGAAACAGTCAACGGAAATTCCACTAATTTTCTTGGGTTGTAATTTTGATGTTGTTGCAAGAACACCTTCTCATTAATTATTATACCAATTATATTTGCTTATAAATGTGCCAGTGTATGTACGTACAGGTAAGTAGTACGCATATACACACATATATGAGTGAATGCATATACTGACATTTGCGTTTCCATCTACTTACAGAGTGGATGTAAGGTCTTACACCAGTTTTAAATTTTTAGAACAAAATATATGCCAAGAATAGAACTATTTAGCAATAATTGAATACAAGTTCATATCTTGATATTTATTCTGTGGGCAATCTCTATTAACTGATATTCTGATATCGTCGACATCTTTGTTGAAGCTTTTTTCGGACCTAATCTCTAACTGCGTGTATAACTTCCATAATTCATGCACGTTTGTTATTCTCGCTTGAGTTCATTCAAATAACAAGTTTTGATGTGAAGAAAAGGAGGATTCATAATTCTCTCTAGAAGATCAAACAAAACTGAGGGCCAAAGAAATTATCCCCTTCCACAAATGTCATTCTTAAATGCAATACAAATGACACTAGATATATATAGAACAAAACCATAAAATCTATTAAAATTGACCTATTATATAATATTTACTAAAGAGTTCAATCGTTTGTACGTACAATTCTTAAAATTAAATTTAAACCAGCCCGTACTGTGTGTATATATACAACCTGTAAGCTCAGGTGAAATCTTTGAAATCTCAGGCAAAACAAGGCCAATTAATTTATTTTCTAATCTTTTAATAAATCATACGTGAATCCTTAAGTTATGAACATAGTTACCATGACAAAATGGTTAAAATTAACTATATCAGAGATATCAATCAGTTAATTCTTAAATTAAATTAAACTCATAGCTAATTTCATTTCTTTTTATTGGAAATGCTATTGGATATTTTGTAGAAAAATGTTATTGTTAATACTCGTTGAACTACCACTATTGTTAATTACTTGAAAGATCCGATTTAGCAGGATTTGAACCAAACGACAAAAGAATTCATCAGGCATTTCATTCCAAGCTTCTAAGATGTCAGTTTTGAGTTCCTGTACCGTATTAAATTGCCTCCCACCTTCAAAAGTCTTCTTTGCCAATCATCTCCATGGTTTTTCAATGATTTTGAGATCCAAGCTGTTGCCCGGCCAGACTAAAACATTTATACCTTGCTCTCGGAGAAATTGTTGAGTGACTCTTGAAACATGAATAGGAGCATTATCATGTTGAAATATAAACTGTCTGTCGCCGATCAGAACACCTTCAGCTACTTAGATATGCCTTTCTGAGAATATCCACGTATCCTGCCGTGTTTAGACACTTGTCAACAAACTGGAGTGCCATCTCCTCAACATATCCTACTGCAGGCCAAATCATGAGCCCACCAACTCCACTAGCACGATTTGAAAAGGTTCCCTTTGGTAATCGTCGATCATATCAGTAATACTAAAGGCCCTCTAGGCAACCCAGGTCGAGGACCCTCTACCACTTTCATCCCACGTCTGATGAATTCCTGCAAATTCCAGTCTGCGTTGTTTTCAATCCTTTTCTGTGCGTGAAACCCGACCTTTTAATTGTTCATCAGATGGTCTCTTTGTGAACTTGAACCACTGATGTTGCCTTCAGACGAGCCATGAACTGGCTAGGGTTTTGTGGGAGTGCTCTGATAACTACGCTCTCTTCACGGTCGTATATCTTCTTGGTTTACCACCTCGTTTCCTGGTTCCATAATTATCTGGATCAAGCAAATAATGTTTCACAACGGTTGACTTAGCTGAATTAGTTCAGCTATTGCACGTTGTGATAGTCCCGGATTCCGAAGTTCAAAAATCCTACCTTGTTCGAAATCGGACAGATTTGATCTCCTTCCCATTTCAGTGAAAAAGTGAACTCACATTGCTATATTGAAGAGTTGCCAAA
>VCCN01003067.1:3270572-3283418 GCA_006491835.1 Architeuthis dux | reverse complement strand
GAGAGAGAGAGAGAGAGAGAGAAAGAGTGAGATTCCTATGTGTTTACCAGCGCAAAAAATATTTCCATGTACCTATATGTTTACATTAATGTGTTCAAAGACCAGTGATGCATTATATATGTATACAAGTACACACACACCCAGTCAGTTTCTATTTATTAAAAGCTATTCGTGAAATCGGCAAAATAACTTACATGAACTAAAATAGATTCGCGCTTTTTTTGTTAACCATGTAAGCTCTCCGTGGTGGGCCTTACACCCAACCTATTTCCTGTTAATGCGTTCGGCTAAAGTAACTTAATGTCGCTGTTCTGTATCTACCAACCCTCATGCACATTAATGCATCGATTGAAATAGCAGCATGTTATCGATTTTAGTACTTTAGAAGTTTACTGCAGCATACAGGAGACTTTCCTATTTTACAAGTTTCTTAAATTAAGAGGAATATACAAGTTCATTTGCTAAAACGTTTCTCTTCATCAAACCATTAGAAAATAAATATAGCATGTGAAATTTCAATGGGATACAGCAAGCGTGGTGTTTGCTTTTGTAAGATAAGAAAAATAAGAAAGAATGCACCAGGACAGTCAGAGATTGCAACAAAACTGGCAACATTAAACATAATAGTTGAGAAAACATTAAAAATATCTTGAAACCCAAATCGGAAGAAAACAATTCCATGGACGTTTCTTAAAAAGAAAAACTAACAAAAGGAATTGCAAACAAAATGATCTGGGCAAGGTTGCGCAAGGGTCACTTGAAGAGAGAAATAAAATCCCTAATAATAGCAGACACAGAATTCAAAATCGACAAGTCTCAAGCAAATTGTAATATCGCTTGTGCTAAGATAGAGATACATCTGTGAGTCATAATGTGATAAATTAACACGAAATGAATAAAAAAAACGTAGACATACTGGGTAGGAACGCTGATCCACTAAAAATAGTAGCACAGACTTGGCTTTTACCATTTGGATCACTTTTATACATAAACACAATCTATTATCCGAAATTCTGAAAACCATGGATTTCGTCTGTACACCAGAGCTAACGTTTCGTGCTAAACATGACCTGACGGTACCTATGCTTAACTAAGATAGTTTAGTTCATTCCCAGTGTGCTTTTGAAATTGAAATGCATCGTCATATCACGAGACTAAATATAATAATCGTAAACAAATGAAAGAAAATCTGCGAGATAGTTGATGCCGCCGTTCAAGCAGACCACACAGAAGGATATTGAAGACATATACATATCGTCGCATTGGATCAAAAAAGCCTTATGTTCCACTTTTTGGGAAAATAACATTTTTACATATTTACAAATGTTACATCAGTTTCTTACTTCAAAACATACTTATGTCCAACTACACTCATGAAAAGGCTATCATATCTGGAGCTATTGACTTTCACCTAAGGTAAATCAAATACAGAAACTCCAATTGCATTGATTCAAGAAAGCCTTATGTCCACAAAAGCACGTGGTATAAATATAAGCAGAGATGTGGAAAGAGTTCAAAATTACCCAAACACATTGTTACAGTCACCATTTCTGTATTTTTCTGCCATCAAAATATAACTGTTCAAAATATTTAATTGTACATATCTCAAAACCATAAAAATGGATGTTCGGCCTTTTTGATCCAATCCGACGATATATAGATCTTGCCAGAGAGCTGAAAAGAAAATATGGAATATAAAAGTGGTACCCGTGATTATCAGCGAGCTTGGTACGCTCCTGGAGAGCCTTACGAAAACATTAGAGGAATTAGAAATCCGATGTATTGAAACCGTCAAGACGAAAACATTACTACAATAATCAAGACTACTGGAATGAGTGCTGGAGTACTGAGGAGAATTGTTGTCACTTGATCTCCAGCAAGAGCCGTCAGATTATGAGGGTTTGAGAATTCAACACGTATTATCGGGGACTGTGAGATTCAAACTGATTATTCAATCCCGGCCAGATTGTGGTAGTGAATAAAGAAAAAAAGAACGTGTTAAATGGTAGATTTCGGTGTCCCGGCGGTCCACAGGGTGAAGCTGAAAGAGGGTGAAAGAGGGTGATAAATATCTGGACCTTGCCAGGGAGCTGAATAAGTTATGGAACATGAGGTTTACGGTAGTGCCAGTAGTAGTCGGAGCCCTGGGAACGGTCCCAAATAGCATAGCAAAAAGGCTGGGGGATCTAGGAACCCGGAGAAGAACAGACTATCCAGATGTCATCACTACTGAAGACGGTCAGAATACTGAAGAGATTCCTGGAGTATTGATGAGACATGCTGTCATTTGATTTCCAGTGAAGACCACCGGTCGCTGCTGGTGTGAAAATTCGAATGATGATGATTAGAAGGAGGAGGGGAAGGAGGAGAGGAAGAAGTGTAAGAATTGCATCTTGAACTCTTTATATTGGCATAGACACAGTTTGATGCTCTCTGTGTCACAGATTGATGCAAAAATCCATATCAATGCAACTTATTGATTAGGTTTTTATTTTGTCACAGTCTACTGTTATCTATTTATTACTTTGTTATACACCTTTGATCGTTTTGTGTGAATTTAACAAAAGCGATATTTTTTTTTTATCGGCAATGAGAAACATAAATATTCAGTGAGTTACAACTCCATTTTCTGGTGATCATATAGAGCTTACTTTTCTGGTTTGTGCCCGATTCAGATAAAAGGTTTCTGACAATCATTTATTCATTCATACATACATACATACATACATATATGTATAGATAGATAGATAGATAGATAGATAGATAGATAGATAGATAGATAGATAGATAGATATTGCTTGGCCACAGCACGAATAACTTAATGTATTTTCGAGCTAAAATATAAGAATGTTGAGTTGTACACGAAAACTATCAAAATCAACATCACACGTAGTTCCAGCCTGATATGATTTTATTAATTTGAATTATTTTGTCTACCACCATTTGACACGAATGACATGGGATACATTAGGACATATTTTTACTAGGGTGCTGATCGTCATATGACGGTGTTTTAATGTTGAGAATATACTTTTGACATTGTTGGTATATCAGGTTTTGTTATTTTTGATCATCCATACTGTACATTTAAGCGAAAAGTGACTGAACATCCACTTGACCTTTGGATTGTGTTGACAGGTAATAGACACCGCTGTAAATAGATTTATTTGTCACTATATTTTGAGTGAAAATAAGTAAAGAAATTTCAAAATCGAATCTAGTACTATTAATAATAATTTAACAAACATTCGTCGAATTCTAGTTTTATAACGGCTCATTTATTTTTGGAAGATTTTCAATTACAGAGTTCAAATTTTAACATCAATCATGATATTATTGAAGTAAGTTTGGCTGGCAAGAATTGACATTAAAACAGTCTAAAATCTACTTCAAGTATGCAAATGTAATGTATTTACGACTAACTTCATACGTAATACAATATGTACCACAATCATGGCCAAGTAGGTACTCCAGTAAAGGAGTATTTATGGCCGTCTGGCGAGTGTGTTTCCTTTCTGTGACTCAGGATTTTTGTAATTTTTTAAAAAATTAGTTGTGTGTACGAATTATTTTTAGTACTAGAAATTTTTCGTGACCAATATATTTTTTAAGGTTAGATGTGACGGTTGCTTGACTGAGTCTGTTGCACATAATAGTCACTCTGGCCCCCACAAAGTAACCCCATGGCCCTTTCGCTTCCTGCCATTGATGCAATTTTCTTGCAATTAAAACCAGAATTAAAACTTCAAAGAACATTTAAATTATTACAATACGTTTTGAAATATTCATAAAAGAACATCCGTGATCATTGATACAATTCGTAATGCTTTTAGTACCTACCTAGTTGAGATGAGCAGCATATCAATTATATCATTTCATGCAAGCATCTAAAGAAAACATGACATGAGTTGTGCGTTACAAAGCAACGGTCATTGGCTTTTACACATATGGATTCACAGAGTTGTAATTATCATACACATTTGAACATGGCAACATCAAAATCATTCCAAGATTAGAAAGCATCTATCGTATCGTATGTGCAGTGTGGCGTAACGGTTACCAGCGTGGACGAGGCTGCTTGTATTCACTTCTCGCTAATGTCCTTAGGAAAGGTATGGATCAACTTCTCCTGGGTAAATAGCAGAACAGTTGGAGCCCTTTAGCCCTGTGAGGCAGACCAACTAAGAAAAGGTTATTCTAGCAGAAAAGCAAACCGGGGGCGGTGGTAAACTCTACCTCTTTCTGGCAACTCCTGCAGCCGAAAAGGCGGCCAGTTGTGACGACTCAGCTTACCGCTGGAAACGACCTTGGGGGCCGAGAGTGGAATCATCACTGTGAAACTACCCTCCCACTTTAAAAAAAACATTACATCTCAGGTTACTATGCAAATATCCGCACAGTCACAGACATCATAGAATGGATGGTCACCGAACAAATCTATAGCATTCCGGAATGTATTAAGTTATAACCCTTTGAATAATCTAATCACTAATTACACCCGGCACTCAAGTGGTGGTTCCAAGAAGCAGCTGGCATACAACTACGCCCATGCCCACGCCCACGCCTACGCCCACGTAATCATTTCGACGGGTGGATCAAACTCAACTGAGGGTAGCTGTAGGAGCCAAAACTATAATCTATAATGATAACAGAAACAAAGGAATACAGAGGCTCAAGTATGTTAAATCTGAAGCAGATGAGCTTTGGTAAACATTAATAGCAGACAATTCTATCAGAAAGTCTTTGGTATACGAAGGTGAAGCTGACTTGCAGGAAGATTTAAATTCCTCTCCTTAAAAGAAGCACATCCATGCCTAGTGAACCGAAATGGAAAAGGTAGCTGGACCTGATCGCCCACATACAAAATACGGTACTCTGTTATATCGAGCCATCGTATCCACCTTTGTAAGTGTCACATATATCACCCACAAATCCACTGACGAATGCGTCAAGGATTATCTCAGAATATATTGAATTACGTAAAATGATAACATGGGGTCGTGTGAGCTAATAAATACGACAAGAGATTGCTGTGAGAGGATATGAGCAAACTAGTGAGTGGTTTCCAATTGCTTGCAGAATGTTTGATGTGCGCCAACGTGACTGATTTGATATGAAGAAATCCTACCGCAGGATCTCGTTCCGGGCTTCATAGCATGGTGAATGCTGAGAGGAATCCGTGAATGAGAGGTTTTCGTGACTGCAGTTAATGTATTAACGCTTCAGCTTGCGATATATTTTACGAATATTGATATCAGCGGAAGGTTACGTCTATACGTAAATCTTCAAATAAGAGTTAGGTCAGATGCACTGCTATTGGGATTTTGAAACGAAACTGATATGAAATAAGAAGTTACCTTGGTACTGACTATTAGAAACCGTCAACCAAAACTGTCAACATGGGTTTCTTCAGTTTTCAAGTCAGTCTGGCTGTCTGGCTGGCTGTCTGGCTGGCTGTCTGGCTGGCTGGCTGGCTGTCTGGCCAGCTGGATATCACTCGTACAGACCGCACAAATGGGCCGAGATGGCTGTAAATGCAAACGTTTACTCCTTATTATGTCTAGAAAAAAAAACGTTTTCTTTGTTTTTTTGCAAATTCCCTCCCAAAATAGTTTTGTAGTGGGGTTTTCAATTTGCAATGTAAGTCTTTGTCTGGCAGCATTCGTGTTTGTTTTTTGAAAATTCAGTTTTTTTAGTGATCACTGCTCCACAAAGATCGAGAGAAGTAACTTATTCATTGATTACCCTTTTTCCCAAATTCGGCATGCTGCCCAAAGACGTTGGTCATGATATCCGGCGAGTTCACCACCTAACAATTCACCACCAAATACAATTCGGGTTCACCACCTAACAATTCATAGCTGTGTGTTAATAATAACAGAAAGATTGTGGAAAATTATCAACTAAACATATTTCTTTGGACAATATAAAACCGGAGATAATCAAGTTTGAAAACTTGTTTACATTTGCAGAAAAATGTTTTTCTATTTTTCATCGTATATTCAACTCAGTAAGATCTTAACAGTAATAGTAACATTAAAACGAATCTTAACCCATTTTATTTGTCTTTTATAAGAAATATAAATAAACAAAAATTAGTTATAACAAGTTTTAAAAAACTGCAGTGTCCAATAATTATGAATTAATTAATGTGCTTTATAAATCATTTTTTTAAAAACTTTATAGCTAATCTTTGAGCATTTCTTTTCTTGTAAAAGACAAATAAAATGGGTTAAGATTCGTTTTAATGTTACTATTACATTTCATTCATTCTACAATATTTCTGTTATTATTAACACAAATATCATTACGATTGAGTGTGGATTTTCCGTCATCCACGGCTATGAATTGTTAAGTGGTGAATTGTATACAGTGATGAATTGTTAGGTGGTGAATTGTTAGGTGGTGAATTTTCCGTATCCCGTTGGTCACATGACGGTTTATTGGGTGACTACTGCCTGACCTGTAATTACTTCTCATTTAAAGTATGTTCATATGTGAGTTAAAAAGAGATCACGTGTCATATTTATTTATAATTTATTACAGCAGGAAGGTAGAACAATTCCACTTACTCCACGATCAACACTTACGGATATGTTCTCTTGTCAATATATCTATATTTACTTTCTAGACCTCATCTATGGAATATTCTGTTAAACCTTTCCTCTACAAACTTCGTTGCGAGGTTGGGATTGCAGCAGCTATGTCATTCTGACCTTCATATTCGACTTCTGAAAATCTACTTTTAAGGCCCATATCCTTCGCGGATAAAGTATTTCTGAACTGCAGAGAGATCAAAAACAGAGGTGTTCGTTTAGCTTCAGGATCAAACCCAAACAAAATTCTATAATATTTTTCGTTTTATGAGAAAAGCAAACCTGGAAAATGTTACAGACCCTACTGTTAACCCCCGTTTTCCTTTGTTTTATTATATTAACTGGAGACCAGAATGTTCCAGAACACCACTGTGTCTGTCTTTCTGTCAATCTATATCTGTTCATTGTAGATCCAGGCAATTAATGTGAGAAATGCATAATTAACTCAGCCACCAGCCTAGGGGTTGGTATTTAAGAAACATAGCGTAGTACGGTGCACCCAGTAAGGATCAGACTCACTACATTAGTAACGTTGTACGGGTTTAGCCTGTTGACCAGTGCTCCGAGACGAGCTGCCCCATCAAGAGAAATCTTTCCAGGCTCTTTTCATTCTCTGTTTTATTCATTTATTTTTTTAATTATTTTTGATATTTACAATGTTGTACGGTGAGTAAATTTATAGAAGCCGCCTATAATAGACTTGCGGAAAAAATGTATAGATCAAGCATCAAGCTAATGTGCATTTGATCGTGGTGTGGATTTCTTTTCTTAATTAGAGGGCAACCCCGCGTAGAAAACTTGGGATCATCTGTGTTAAACGAGTTACTGTGAGGTTTGGCATGATAAGTTGGTCCAATCGGGGTACAGCACTTTCGTCTAAATCACTTTGGTCTAAAATCACTTTTGTTCACACAATATTTCCAAACGTTCTCAATGAATTTCAATGACGTATGATGGACCATGGGATAAGCAAGAATTGATGGAATCTTTGTGGTAGATCCAGGGATTTCTTTTGGATTGAAAGAGGAGAAAGATTTCAGGATGCATCCCAGAATTTAATAAAAAGAAATATCTCTCTATCGAAAATAATCCCTGGATCCACCCCAAAGTTTCATCAATTCTTCCTTACCCTATGTCCCACCATTCGACAAAATGTCATTGAAATTCATTGAGAACTTTTGGAAATATTATGTTGACAAAAGTGATTTAGACCGAAGTAATTTCGATTAAAGTGATTTAGGCGAAAGTATCTAAACCCGTCCGATCTGTATATTCGCCTGTTTCGAAAAGTTGTGATTATAACAAAAGTAGCAAATGAATATCATTAGTCTAAAGAACTCTTGGAATGATAATGACTGATCTCAGAAATACATAAGGTATATTCCCTATGTCCTTTCTTTCTTTCTTCCTTTCTTTCTTTCTTCATTTTCCCTTTCCTTCTTTATTCCTTTTTTCCTTTCTTTTTCCACTGTTTTTTCATTCTTCTTCAATTTTTCCTACTTTTCAATCTCTTTCTTTATTTTTCTTTACCTATTTATTTGCTTCTTTCTTCTCTCGCTCATAATCGAATTCCTTCTACATTATTCATTGTCCCTTCCATTCGTTCATTCTCTATCTTTTCCTTTTTCTTACTTTACTTTCATCATTTTGTTTTTACCCATTTCTCTTTTTTCTCGTTTCTTACAAAATGGTTTTCCCATTTTCTCGAAATTTAAAAAAAAATAACAAATGTTCATATATTTCCAGAAAAAAATAATAGATCTCCAACTTCAAAAGTAACCTAAAGTTACCATCTTAGAGATAATATTACTATTCTCGACCATTTCTTAGACCTACAAAAAGATAGATGAACAGATCTAAGCTAAAATGAAAGAACGGGCAAAAACGCAATGGTGGAGACTGCGAAATATCTATTTCAAATCAAAACTCTTCCGGAACAACTCATAATCTTCAAAAGCTCACGTTCTGTCTTGGGTTATCCACCTTAACAGATTGACATACCAACTGCTGGTTTCAGGTGTCCATTATTTGGAATCTCAAATAGCTTTTGCCATTTGAAGGCTGGGTTGTAAAGAAATGTTCCGCTTTGATGCGTCAACGAGAGGTTGTCATTTAAATATGAACAGACATTTTGACGCCTTTTTGAACTGAGGATAAATTGCTTGACCGGAACATGAGTCGAATCACTTCTAGTGAATCGTATCAACTGACCGGCAGTGATTGGCATCCTATTTGAGGAAAGCGGTGATAATGATAAGGTCAGTCAAATCTTTTCTTCTCTAATGTAATCAATCGTCACCCAGAAGAAATGCAACTAAGAAATGTTCAAAATATCCATTTGAACTATTCTTTTGCCTGAGAGAAGACAAGAAGAAAGAGAAATCCAAAGTTAGATAACACGCTTTTAAAAATATGGCAGTTGTGCAATCGCGATTATATTCAAATCAAAACTTGGTGAAAATACTACAGGGCTCCCTACACCTTGCTAAGAACAAAAGTCCTAAATAAATATTTGTTTGACCTTAACATGAAGGGAATATTTATAGAGATCCATTAATGGGCACATTCACTAGTAATGGTTCATGAGATAGCTGGTAAATTATTGCTAGAAATCGCGAATAAATTGGAAACTGTTTCAATTGAAAGTATACTGCAAGTCTGGTTAGTCACTCAATAGAAACCGTCACGTGGCCAACGTATTTTGGTTGCATGTCATGTTAGGGGTGATCAATTAAAAAATTGGGAAAAGGGATGATCAATTAATAAGTTACTTCTCTCGCCTTTTGTTGGATCACTATAATGTTTGAATTTTCACATTTTGCCGGACACTGAAGGCGGGGGTGGGGTGTTATTTAGCATAAATTCAATATACATTCAATATAAATTGAACCCCCCTAAAAATGTATGTGGGGAGATTTTGGAAAAAAGGAAAACTGTTTTTTCCTAGACATAATAAAGAATAAATGTTTAACATTGCAGGTCTCTAGCTCCATTGATGTGGCCTGTACTCGTGACACATCCATAACCAGCCACCTTGTCAGAATCACTTAAAAACTGAAGAAAGCTCTGTAGTGACAGTTTTTATTGAGGGTTTCAAATAGCAGGAACATTTTTGAACGGTACTGGAACCTTGAAGATAACTGGTAGCCCTTGGCAAGCTCCATCAGTTTGTACTGGCGTGGACGGAGTAAAATAATACTAGTAATGCACAAAGAAAAGCGAAAAGCAACAGAAGGAACTAAAATACCGAACCAGGAAATCACCAGGGCATTGAACGAAAAAGAAAACTACAAATATCTAGAAATACTGAAAACGGATTCAATCAAGTAGAATGAAATGAAGCAAAAACTCAGAAACGAATATATCAGAAAACAAGGTAACTAGACTTCATAACGGAAATATGATAATGGAAAATTGAAAGATATTCAGGGACCTTTCTAACCTGGACAAGTAAGGAACTTAGGAATTTGAATAAAAACGCGGTAATTGATGAGAATGTATAAACCTTGCGATCTAGGGATGTCGTTGATAGACTTCACGAAAAGGAAAAAGGACCAACTTGAAAACTGTAGAAACCTATTTTGACAGTTTGGGACAAAGCAGAATAGTAAATGCAGGTTATGTCAATCATAAGCGAATGCAATAAATCGACCCAGGATTACAAAAACAGACATGACTGCGTGGTATAGGTCAGTTTTTACTGGTGTGAAAATTCAATAAGTACAAATCAATATAATAATGCATAGAGACTGTGATAGCCTTGAAGTTGTGAAAAATGTTTGGATTCAACCACGAAAACAAATGACATCATCACAAATCAGAAATTATATTTTATAACTGAGAAAGAAGGATAGTTTAGAATTTAAAACAAAGACAAATAATCACCCTATCAAAACAAATAGACTACATATAACTAATGTAAGAGAAGAAAGACCCGCCATCCAATGGATACGACAAGCTAACCATCAATGTACATGGAATAGAAATACCGAAGAAATGGCTAATATCAGGTCTTCGCTCAGGATTTTCTGAAATTGTGGAATATCAATGTGACAATGGTGTCCTTCACAACTCAGGCGCTGTGAAGTGCCCAAAATCATTGGGACGCTCTAGAATCGGAGAGAATTGAGGCAGTGTAGATCGAACTACTCTTCAATTTGTTAAAAATGCTAAAGAAAATGATGAAGATTTGAGATTTGCTCTCATTTAGTCTCTGATGATAGCCAACCGGTGATGGCATTTATACACATTTCTAAGGCAGATTTCCACTTGGTTGATTGGTGCTACACAGTCCTCCTACCTATATCTCCTTCTAGTTTACTTGTGCCTTACTGAGTAATGCTTAGTATAAATCAATAATGATCTCGTAAAATGCGTACAAATAAGTAACTATTACATAACACAAACAATATAATTATATTTTCATACCTGGTATGAAAATATGTTGATAATATTAAAAATGATCACCAGAATTACGCAAACGACTCTTTCCTGACGAGAGAAATAAAACAAAATAGTACAAACCAGAAGCTTTCATAGAGAATAGAAAAAAAGATCTATGGTAATTATAAAAAATAGGGAGGTCAAACTAACACAACCAGGAGAGCAAAATTACTTGACAAAGAAAAAGAAAAGGTCTGGTTAATCACTCAATAGTGACTGTCGCCTGATAAACGTATTTATCCAGCATGCCTTGTTGGGGATGATCAATTAAAACATTGGGAAGAGGGGTGATCAATGAACAAGTTACTTTTGTCACATTTTGTTGGGCAGTGATCACTAAAAATTCCAAATTTGCTAAAAGAAAAACAAGCGTAAAAACTGTCGAACACAAACTAAGGGAGCAATTTAACATGAACTTACATTGTAAATTAAATACATGTTGTGCGGGAATTTTCTAAACATAAAAAGGAGCAGAGCAAATGTTTAAATATTTAGTCTTTTGACTCCATCGGTATGGCCTATACGCCCGACGCATACACACATACATAGATAGTCAATCAGCCAGGCAGAATCACTTAAATGCTAAAGAAATCTATGTCAACAGTTTTGGTTGACGGTTTCTAATAAATAAATGAATGATGCAGCCGTCCCAGCGTCCTATCAGTGGGATACTGAGGAGAGTGCTGAAAATTCGTGGTAATTTGCTGTCACTTTGAATCCAAGCGATGGCTATCGCATACCTTGTGCGTGAAGATATAATAATGTACATAATTGTTGTAAAATTTAGCAGTGAATGTAATACAGAGTGTTGGTATTGTAAGAGAAGAATTCGGAAGTAATAGAAATAGTACTAGCTTTCCAAGGGAAATTATGAATCACCGACACCAACCCAGTCCGCTGGGTTTATGACACTCCCACTGAACTTTAAATTTCACCAAGGGTGTTGATTATATATTATATCCCAGTTTATTGGAATATCATTGATGTTTATGTAAAGAGTTTGTTTTGGCTTGGGGATAATGATTTATATACAATCCAATAGTGTTGTAAACGGATTAGTGTGGAGTGATTATCAGTAGGTCAGTTAAACGGTGATCAAAAATACCATAAATATGAAATAGATTGAAAATTCTGAAATCATGCATTTTGTTGCATCACTAAAAAGTCAGAATTAAAAAGAAACGTGAACACTGTTGGACAAACATTAAGGGGTCAATTTAGCATAATCTTACATTGTAAATTGAACCACCCTAAAAACTTATTGGCGGGGGGGATTTAAAAAAAAAGGGAAGTTTTCCCACTCATTGAGGGGAGTGTATGTGTAAAATTGAAATTTTCTACTAAGAACCGTTAAGGCTGGACGAAATCCGAATACATAGATACATATAAATGTCAGAACACATCAATAAACTAAACCCATCAACAGTGTGTAAACCGGTGTGTTATAGGTAGCAGTGATTAAAAATGTATTATAATAACAAATGTCATAATAAAGCTGATGGTACATCACAAAACGCTTTGCATTGTCTAGATTCATCACCGAGCAAATGTTTATTGGCTGCGCCAAAGTGTCGGTCTAGTAGCATACTTAATCACTTAGGAATATTTTGTCTGACAGTTATGATGACAAAATATGTTAAATACAATTTCCTGACCACTGAGTAATCCAAGATTAGTTAGATATATTTCCATACGCTATTTCTGGTGCCAAATGAAAGAAACTGGCATTTATGGCATCGTATATGCCATTTTATTTCTTTCAACTTCCATCTCGCATATGGGATCACAGGAGAATAAAACTAAAAAC
>VCCN01003067.1:3156779-3168999 GCA_006491835.1 Architeuthis dux | reverse complement strand
ATAGATAGATAGATAGATAGATAGATAGATAGATAAATTAATGCATTTTTATATTTCGTCTTATAAATGACCTACAATATTGGTCTAATAATATTGTAAATCTTAAGCCAATTGGCAAACAATATCTGATCGTCAGAGAATTACGTTTTGTTTGATCTCTGCATTTTATGAGAGATGGTGGAATGTTAACAAAATATTTCTTTGCGTCTCATGTGATGCACATTTCATCACTTTCATCTCTTGAATGGTGCTGTTTGGTAAAAGGTGCATTATTTGCCATTTTATGATCTAAGTTTCAGCAGTTTGTGCAGGCAACTGCGTATCATATCGATTAATAAGCAAACATAGTCAGTGCAGAATATAACATTCTAAAGATCGTCATTTCTGGGGTTTTTTATTAAATAATACAAGCTTTCCCGAATTTCCCGATCGGTTATACAAATCTAATCATTATTCTGTTCATGGTTTGTTTTTTTCACAGAAATTTACAAAATGGAGACGAGCATTTATTATCTAGGAATATAAATTACGCTAATCAGTTGTTGATGTTGATGGTCTTTCTGTAATTTTGGGACATATTGTTTTATTTGTTTAATCCTTAACCTTTTGGGCCTCCACTTTTTTTGAATTTGTAGAATTTCTTACATGACATTAAAATATTTACGACACATTAACGACTATATTTAGTTGTTTTTGTTGTTGTTTTTATTTAGTATAGGACCATTTTCATTTATTTGATTATTCATTTTTGAAGAAAGAAAATAAAAATCACTTTTTCTTCGATTCCATGGACATAAGTTGGCGAAGTTGTATTTAAATAAGCGAAAACCTGAGCGATACAATGTTAGAGAATCTCTGTGGCGGCGTATGCAAAATTACGCAACAATAACAAAAATCATTAGTTTCGAAATACAGTATTTTTCAGCAAGCAACTGCGTTCGATTCATAGATTGTATGGTCTTAAATTATACAACCGTTCTCACCATATTGTAGCCAAAGGGTTAATGAACTTTCCACAAAGTATACCCTAATTGGGTAAAGGTTTAATAATAAGTCGAACACAATGTAACATTATATGTATAGGTAAACAGAGGTTTGCAACATTTTTTGCTGTTGTGAAACGTAGCTACTTTCAAAATCGCATGGGTTTCTTATTTCTGTAGTAATGTATGTATAGGTGTATTGGATTATTGTGAAAAAGATACAGTACCTGTCATAAGTATTTGGAAAAAGCTATTTTGCTTCTAATCGCTTGGATTTGAGAGTTAAAAACAGGAGAAAAAGAAGAAGCAAATTGTTTGCAATCAACATAACAAGTCATTTCTGGAAAATGGAATAGAAATTACATTGTTAAATGAAAAAAAAAGCAAGATTTTTGTTTCTCTCCTTCTAAAAACTTGTTCAGAATTGATCAAGGAGATTGAACAAATGAACACACATTGCTATATGGAAGAGTTGCCGAACTAGTAAGTTAATTTGTCCCCACCCCCGCTCAACATCCATAATGGCCCCTGAAATCTTAGGTAATAAAAACAGATTGTGTGCCTGTTCAAATACTTATGAGCACTACTTTTTTATTAATACTTTTTAATTATAAATTATCGTTTAATGTGCTTATTAGCAACCATGGTACTGTGTTTAAGAAAATTTGGGATTATGTTTGTATCAAGAGTATTACCATATAACAATTCATGTTGTAATTATAATTTCGACATCATTTGTGATTTCGTATTCACTTGTCATGTCCATTAGGCTATATGGTGAAAGCGATAAGTTGGTTTTGCGTGCTTAAATTATATATATGTGTGTGTGTGTGTATGTGTGTGTGTGCGTGTGCGTGCGTGTGTGTGTGTGTGTGTGTGTGTGTGTGTGTGAGAGAGAGCTCCCGAGTATGTGTCACTTTCCGATTGTGGGAGGGTGACGATGCATACATGTTTATGATGTTTAGATATGGATTCAAGTAAGCAAAAGCGAATCTCTATCTCTCCAAGTGGGTATGTTTGCGCACGCGCGTGTGTGCGATACAGACATTTTGCTAGAATGTGCTTTTTTTATTTGTGTTTCTGGGTGTTGAACTCTTTTTTTTCCGGCTTATAAATCAGTACTTTCTCGAAGAACCATTCCTACTTGTTCGTGCTCAGCCGAGAGGAAAACAGGCACGCAGAGAGGGAGAGACAAAGAGAGAGACAGAGAGAGAGGGGGCAGGTGGACAGGAGACAGACACAGAAGGTGGGGCTGGTATTACTCAAGTTATACTTCAAATTAAAGCTAGAAGAAATGTTAGATACGACATAGGCCTCTTCACACCCTAATACCTAATACTTAGACATCTAACGGCAAGTCCGCCTTCCTTCTATCTCCGAGTATCTTCTTTCACACTCCTTGGCCCATGTTGTAGACAAGGAAGAGGCTCGTGGCATCTGTGCCCGGGACCTAAGTCTTTTGTTTTATTTTCATTTTTATTTTATTTTTTACCCTTGGCGACCGACTTGCCAAATGCTGGAGGGCAAGTCCAGTTCAAGAGGCGAACAAGTGGACTAAGTGCAGCCCATTATTTCCTTTGATTATCAAGCAGTGAAGAGAAGACAGAAGAAGGGATATAGTGGTGACGGGATACGAGAGGACTCTGCCCATTCATGCTGGCTTACTGTCCATGTCTCACCACTCAAGTCATCGGTAGCCTACGGAGTCAGAATCAGATGAGGCCCGCTATGTATCAAATTGAACGTGTAGTATTTCTTAAGGGGGCACTACTTTTAGATAGTAAGGATTTCGAGCAAACATTACAATGTCTATCTCCCCCTCTCTCGCTCTCTCGCTCCCCATACAAGTGTGCGCGAGTTAATGATTGCATGCTATTACGCTGAGTTATATATCTGCCCTTGGGGCACGCACAGTGACTGAAGTGGTAGCTATTTGCTTCACAGATCTGCAGTTTAAATTCAAGTCTTGTTAAAGGTCAGGATTAGGTCATATGAATTTCAAGTCAAGCAACGCTGTAAAATTTTGGGAAGATAAGATTTTCACGACAATCTTATTCTTCCCTTTGCAATTAGTCTATCTATCTATCTATCTATCTATTTATCTATCTATCTATCTATCTACTGATCTATCTATCTAAGGTTTAGTCAGACAAGTCCGCTTAGATTCTAAGCGAACTTGCCTGACACACTATCGTTAGAAAATTCTGTGTGCTTCATAATTATAGATCTGCATCAGATTACGTTAGACAATCCTATCTATATCTAGTATTGCACAGTCATATCTTAAGCAATGGATAGTTAAGCATTCCCCTAACTGGGTCTTGAAAAACAACGTAGAATTCTATCTAAAATCTGTATGCAAATCTTGTGCGGCATCCTTAAACTTTTTGGCCTCGATATTTTTTTTATTTGTAGAATTTCTTAGATGACATTAACATATTTGTGACCATTAACGGCTACATTTAGAATTTTTTCTTTTAGTATATAACCATTTTTATTTATTTGATTATTTATTTTCGAAGAAAGAAAATAAAACTTATCTATTTTCTTATATTCAAAGGACATACCATTTCGGCGAAATTGTATTTAAAAGAGCGAAAACTTGAGCGATGCAGTGTTCGAAAATCTCTCTAGCGACGTATGCAACATTACGCAACAATAAAAAGCTTAGTTTCGAAATAGTATTTTTAGATACGCTAAGCTTTTCTCTAGCAGCGATCGACGTCACTGACTATCTGACAAGTCAAAATGTCGACATATCGATTGAAATAATTATCCAATAGTCAAAATCGAAGGGAAGATTTCTTTTCAATTTTAAAGGTCAAAAACGATTGGACGATTTATTTTTCAATTTTAGGGGTCAACATCGAGGGTAAGATTTTTGTTTCACTTTTAGGGGTCAAAATCGAGGTAAAGATCTTTTTTCACTTTTAGGGGTCAAAATCGTGGGGAAGATTTTTTTTCACTTTTAGGGGTCAAAATCGTGGAGAAAATCTATTTTCACTCTTAAGTGTCAACATCGGCGTGAGGGAACTTTTCTTTTCACTTTCGGGGGTCAAGATCGGGGGAAATTTTTATTCCATTTTTCTTTTAGGGGTCTAAGTGTTGTTATATTTGCAGTTATTTCCCCCCTAGACAACAACGGGTATTATTGCTAGTATTTAATACAGACACATTTAATTTATTATTAATATGTATTTCCTAGATTTTAGATCTGGTGTTTTAAGATGTTTTTTTCTGACAAAGTTTTAGATGCAAACCAAGAAAATAGAGTTGGCAACACTGCCCTCCCTTGCTAGATCTTCACACAAGAAAAGAACTAGCGCATCTATGGTCTGACTTTCAGGCTTGTGCAACAAGCAACTGCGTTCGATTCATAAATTGTATGGTCTTAAAATATACAACCGTTGTCACAATATTATATATTTATTTATATACGCCTAGTTTATTTATTTTTGTTTTTTCTACAGTTTAACGTATGACTGGAAGTATCTTTAATTCACTTAATTATTATTTTCTGTTTGTACAGGAAAGATGTCTTGTGATTAAAAATGCCCATTTCTTGATTGATGCCTGCTCATGAATGTTACAGACGTGGCACCTAGGAACAAGATTGAGCTACTTGTCACACATTCTCACATTATTTTAAAAGGTGTGTAATTATTAACACACTGTTTCGTACTTGATGATTAAATTGGATTAATCTAATTAATAATATAATTAGAAATCACGCGAGTGAAGATCTAAATGTTGTGTTTCTCAACTGCTTGACTACCAATCCTGAGACAGGTATCCCCCCCGGTCTTCGAAAGTTCGCTTTGCGCAACTCTTTCGCTTTTACGAAAAATTTCCGAAAGCAAAAATAGCGTGTTTTGCAGCGAGTCGTTATAGAGGCAGCGCCCACCCTCTTAGTATAAGTATGATTTTTAAATCAGATTTTTTCATAACAATACATTTTTAAATAAAATGTTTTATTCGGACCGGAGCATCTCCGACATCCCAGTATCCTGTGCCTCCCACCACCCTAAATTCCGACGACTCAGCTTAACATGACGTCATCAACATTTTGGCGTGTGAGAACGCTCAAACATTTTCTCACGTAAATTGATATATAATTGCTTCTTCCGTTTACGCCATTTCGTCTTACGAAATGTTTTTATAGGAATTATACAGTGAGGCGAAACACACAGGCATTGTATGTTTGGAAATATGTATTTTTTTCTGAGTAATTCTTAATTTTATATCAATTTAAAGTAAATGTTAGCATCGGAAGTATATTAAATGAATATTTTGTAAGTGTCCAAATACTTCAAATGGTTCTTCGGAGGATTGAACTCTTCTCTTTATTTGTGTTGTAAACATGACGTTTCGGACGATCCATTCTTCGGCTTTCTTCAGGTGTAAAAATGTTGGGTTAAACAGAAGTTATGTTTAAAGGGGGGGGGGGTAGCCCTTATAGCGCATGGCCCGTGTGTTTCTGTGTCTTTGTCTTGTCGGGTTTAGATTTGTTGAGAAGTGGAAGCCACATCGGGTTGAAATCCGCACTTGTCTGGCTAATGCATTTAGTCGACATTTTGATGTGAGCTGCCTCTTTGATTTTTCTCTGCTTCCAACATCGTTCTCTGTCAATGATCTGGACTTCCTCCCAAAGAGGAAAATGCTCGCCGTTCTCTCTCCAGATGTGGTCGGCCATACTTGTTTCGCCTCACTGTATACTTTCAGATAGCGGACGAAACCTGTCTTTTAATTTAACTATGGTGCTTTACAAATAAGAAATGGATAATACGCATATTTTTCTTTTCTATTATTATTAGTACTCCTTGAGATTTCAGACCAGTATTATTTGATAGCTTTCACTGGCGATCAAGTGACAGCAAATCTACTCAACACTCTTTTTTTATATGATTCCTGTAATGCTGTCGTCTGGATGGTTTTGATTCTTCCTCGTTTTTTAGTTCCTCCAAACGTCTTTGCAAGCTTCAAGCGCACCGAAAATGATAAACACAACTGTTACATTTATGTTCCAAAATTAATATTGTTTGCACAATTTCCAGTGTATCACTTATAACACCCAATCATGTCTATTCTTTGTACTCCTTCGGAGCCAAATTGCTGCATTCGCTTATTATATATGATTGGCCGTCTGATCTGCATCACCGTTTAATCTCCATTTACTAATTTTTACATTTCTTAATGTGTATTCCTGACCTGAGCTGGAGAAGTTGCAGAAGCAATCAAGGTAGAGTAAGTATGGCAAAACGGTCGAGTTTGTGAATGTGCTGTTCTTCCACGTGCGTAATTATTACTTTGCGTTTCACACATTCGCGCACAGTCAGTAGCTTTCTCTAACGAACTATGTTGCCTTCCTGATCGAACACTGGATGATCGAGTTGGTGTAGTGTGGAGGTACTTCGGAATCTCTAGTCGAGGAGTCGCCACGAGATGGCTTCTGCGAGAGATGCCTTGTGTTCGTCGAAAACCTTCAGTAATTAGCAGAATTATATGTACGGACGAGAAAAAAACGGACCGTGGAAGAAAAATGTTTATTTATTTATCCCTGCTGAAATAAAAATGCAAATACAACGTACGTTCTCTGAGTCAACTGGGAACCCCTTATTTCAATATTTCCTGGGACTAGAAAAGCATTGTTGTAGGGAGAGAACAGTTCGTTAGCCTCTTCACGCAGGCAGCATTAAAACTTTATAGGTATTTGGGAGGCAATTTCTACAATGTTTCCCTTCGCTTACCTTTTCCTAGCCAGGTTAGATTTCATTTCCCGAAACTTAGCTGGGCACAGCGCAATGGCCAATATTTGCAAATCGATTGGCACAACCCGTTTACTCCATTTCCGAAGATAGGAACAACCATAAATAAGATTATCAAAACATACGGGAATATACTTGTCTTGAAGCCCAAATAAAGGAGGCTTAAATCACAGGACATGTTCAGGTAACAGATCCTCTTGAAAACTAACGAGAAATATGCACTTTTTTTTAACATACCACGTGCACTGTTATTCGTCTGAAAGACTAGTTATTAGAGATTTGAATTATTTATGAATATCGATGTCATCTGATCTGTATGATCAAGACTTACCAAACAACTGTGTGGAAAAGCTGTTGCACCAATCTGCTTCATAAAAGGTCTTTCAATGACCAACTCTGTTAGAGGTCAGAAAACAACAACCAATAAACATCTAAATTGGAAAGTTCATAGTTTCCTGTTGATGATGTGGCAGGCACCAAATAAAAGGCTGTATTAAAAAAAGTTGATGATAAAGTTGAGGATAAAACAAATATCAAGTCAATCAAATAATATTTTTAATATGAAGATTAACAGAAGTAACAATGTTATGTTGTTACACAAGTGGCTTTTAGTAGTTTGAGAATGATGGTGTTTTTTTCTGAAGTAAGTCATTTTTGGTATACCTTGGTTATACGGATGTAAAATGCGGTAGCCAAACACAGCATACAAACAACGTTATTTTACATCCGTATTAGCCTCCACGGGCCCCCAAATATTCAGCCTACATCCCTGGGTTTCCTAGAAAATGTCATTATTGAAAAGGGTACCCCGAGTAGTTAAGGTTTGAAGACCACTGATCTAGAGCTTAGGTATGATAACCATGGTTCGAATCCGGTCCACGGCAAGACATTGTCAACTTATTTTCTTTTTGCAATACTTTTTTGAATACATTTACTCGTGTCCGTCTCTCTATTCGTCTATGCAATATCTCTATAGTTCCCAATGAACTTCAATGAGATTTTGTGGAAGGCTGGGAAATAGTCTACGTAAGTAGTGATTGAATTTTGGGGGTGATCTTTCATCTTCTGCATCATAGGTAACTGTTCATGGTGCACAGTATCTCCAAAAGTTCTCATTGGATTTCAATGCAATTGTGTGAAGGTTTGGTAATGGGCTATG
This sequence comes from Architeuthis dux, assembly GCA_006491835.1. Taxonomy (NCBI): domain Eukaryota; kingdom Metazoa; phylum Mollusca; class Cephalopoda; order Oegopsida; family Architeuthidae; genus Architeuthis; species Architeuthis dux. The sequence continues at coordinate 3,161,092 of VCCN01003067.1, read as the reverse complement.
GAAAAAGTTAAATTTTGGGGCGGTTCCAGCAATTGTTTCCTCCCTTAAATCTGAGCTATATAGCAACACAACACAATATCTGCTACAGTTCTCAATGGACTTCAAATGTTTCTGATCTTCAAAAGGGAAACAATGCACACGTATTTAACTTTCGACTTTTAGCCGTGACCGTCTAGTTTATTTCCTTTTCTTTTTGCTATTATTCATAATAGCTAAAAATTGAGAGCTGGGAAAATATATTCACCCGTGTCTGTCTTTCCATCTTTCCGTCTGTAGAAGGGTGAGCAATTGGATACGAAAGAAGTTATTGAAGTTTGCAGGGGATCAATGAATCTGCCCCCCCCTTGCATCGTAGCTATATGTCCCCTCTGAATAATATTTCCAAAATTTCTTTGCGGAACTGTGGGCAATGGGCTATGGAAAAAGTAATTAAATTGGGCAGAATTTTTCCGCCGATTGATCGTAGCTATATATCACCAACACACAATACACCCAAAAGTTATCAATGAATGTCAATGAGATTTTAGGGAAGGCTACGCAATTGACTACAGAACAAATGATTAGATTTTTGGGCGGATTCAGGAAATCTATTTCGATTGAGAAGATACTTTTTCTTATTTTTCTTTCATACATTTATGTATTCACTTATGTTTGTCCATACACTATTTCCAAAGGTCATCAATGATTTCCGATGTCAGAGGTTAGGCCTTGAGCCAAGGAAGAACTAATTAGATTTTGGGGCAAATCTAGGGTTCTTTCACTATTACCTCCCCCCCCTGCATCCTAATTATTTCTGAACTGACTTCATTCAGTTTTTAGTGTCAGTGGGGTTGGCAGAGGTAGGGTTCTAGCTCGAATATGTTTTCGCTAAACGATAGAGCATCTAAAATAAGTAAAAACGATTTTTGCTAGTATTTACGAAGTACTACCTAATAGTGGAAACAAATCTTGTTTACATTCATTATGTAATTATATCTCACATTTAGTGAGGATTTGTTACTAGTAATCATTATCCCACGAGTTGTTCCGATTAATATTCTCTCCTTCTTGGTTTTATCATTACGGTTCTGAAGACCATTTTCCCAAAGTACTCTATGTATATGTTTACCATTAATTGGGACAATGGTGACCCCATAGCCATACCTTATTCCTATCGATATATTTTAGAACCCGAATGGAAGTGTGTTGTTTGTTTGCAAAATGTTAGCATTTTTCAAATGTTGAGTCGGATTCATGGGCAAAGTGGACATCTGTTGTTAAGTAATCATTAGCGACGAGACGTGGTGTCACACAGTTATGCAACGGTAGGCACCCTAGTTAAGTCTGGCAGAAGACCACGGTATTGGGGGATCGAATGAGGATTCAATTCACAATATGAGAAAACAGACTGTAAGACTATCTCACTAGCCATCATCCTAAGGAAGATGCTGAATAAACAAGAATTGTCAACATAATCGATATTTAACCACACTGATTCAGCTACCAACCGATATCATCGCTAGGCTAAACATTACTCATGTCATAAGCGGCTACTCTGCTAGAAGATGATAAATTAAAAATGTCGGGACTCCTAAGCAACATTTACAAACTTAAGATACAGGATTGATTTTGATCATGATGGCATTTAATGATGAGTTCATTAATTTAGAAGAGAGACATTTAAAGGTTATTTACATGTTAAAGAAAATGTTACTGGCACACTCGTTGTAGGGGGATCTCATGTCTGTTGTTCGTATTTTTTCTCGCATGCAGATTTTCATGCAACATATTTTTAATCGGTATATCGTGTGTCATTATTATCACATAATCGATTCATTATGAACAGAACTTCGAACGTTGAAAATGGTAATCTTTGTTTTTTTTAAATCTGTTTCTTATTCTTATTACATTTCTTACTTATTACAATTTCAAGATCAATGTTTCTGCTGTGATTTCGCCTTTAGTTTACCAATTGTGCATCTTCTCATTGCACTAAAGCTTCGTTACCTAAGTTTGTCATTCATGGGCCGGTTCGAACACTGAATCTTTCAGAAGGAATAAGCGATCCTCATATCTATGGTGGAAATCGTTAATATCTTCATGGCATCCATTTTATTCAAATTTATTGTTTCAAAGATTAGTGGCAAATAAACATTGATTAAAGACATTTGCTAAATTTAACTTAATTTGACACAAAGCCACAAATGTCGAGCACCAACTGAGAATTGCATTCTCGGCAGTAGTTGGCAATTTAAACTCACAAGCTCTGACTATTGAGTTCGGTTATTAATGGTTTCCCCACTAAGCTAAGCTCACTAAATATCTATTTCCTTCTAATATAGATATGGCATCTGCTATACAGGTATGGCCCGCTTTTCGAAAGTTGGCTTTGCTTTCACGAATTACTTCCATTAGTTCCTGTTATCACTAACCTGATGAAATTCAAAAAGGATTTTCACTTTTTCGAAGAAAGTCGAAACGTGTAAGGACACGTAGGTTTAAATAAAAATGTGTGAGACTGTAGTATTTCAAACCTTCCACATAAGCCACAACATACGATGAACATCGACTTTCGACGTCGAGGCAGGCAGACATTTCCACTTACCAAAGGTTTCATAGGGACGCTCGACTTTCAGAAACCTATAAATAGTAAACTAGTCTCGTAGAGCATACGCTAGTTGCATTGAGTTTGATGCTCATTAAGTTCTCCACTTCTGTGGCCTTGGGACAGACTAAACTCAGCATAGTAAATAACCTGATTGGACTCTCTACACCCTATAGACCAATAGTAATCCAAAAACGATATGCTATTTTCTTTGCTTTAAACACGAGGAAAAAATAAAGCAGTAACACTAATTATAGCTTTCCAATTCTTTTTTTTTTTTACAATTGAACTCATTTTTGGTGTTCTTCAACAACATTTGGAATGTTATAGACAACTATAGTTTTCAAATGGTTCTTCGGACGATTGAACTCCTTCTTGTTATTTGTGCTGTAAACACGACGTTTCGGCCGATCCAGTTTTGTTTCTGAAGTAAGTTAATAGAAAAGACAAAATGGAAAATTCGAAAATCTCTTAAAAAAGTAATAGAAGCGAAACAAAAAAGAAGATAATTCATTACAAAAATGATAAAAACATTAAATCATATAATGCAATTTGTGAATGTATTGTGTATATCACCGGTTTTATATTACGAGTGGAAATGTTTAGCGTAGATTGATCTGGCACAAAGCCACTTAGTCCAGTCGAATTAGGAAGAGACCTTGAACAAATCTGCATAAAGATGAAAATAGGTTAATAAGTTAGGTGAAATGGTATAAAAGAACATATCAAAAGTCCTCAAAAATCCGAGAATAGTTTTTTTGGAAAAACGAGCAAACGTGATTAGCCTAATGCGGGAGAGATATGCGTGTCTAAGACAATATACACAAATCATATATGCAGGAGTAACAGGAGTTCTGAATTAATTTCAATGAGCTTCTGTAGAAGGGTGTACAATAGGCTGAAGAAAAACTGATTAAATGAGGCGGGTCCATGCACAATTACCACCCCTACGTCGTAGTAATATGTCCACATAACATAATATAGCTAGAATCCCATGTCTGTCCACACGATATCTCCAAAAGTTCTCAATGGATTTCAATTACATTCTGTGGAAGGGTGGACAATGGGCTGCAAAAGAAGTCAGGAAATCTTGGAGCGGATCCCTGCATGATTATCTCCCCTATGTCCTAACTCACTGTCCGCAGCCATAAATATCTCCAAAAGTTATGTCTGTCCACACGATGTTATCAATGGATTTCAATGAAATGTTGTGAAAGGGTGAACAATAAAAAAAAGATGGAACGGATCGGAAAAAAAGATGGGGCGGATCCAGGATGTTTTCTTTGATTGATAGATATTTTTTTCTTTTTCCATACATGTATGTATACGCTTATGTCTGTCTACACGATATCTCCAAATGTGGAGTGGTGGGCAATAGGCTTCGAAAGAAAAGATTACATTTTGGGGCGGATCCATGCACAATCAATTCCCCTACATCGTAGTTATATGTCCACACGTGATATAGCCAAAATGTCATGTCTGTCCACACGATAACTTCAAAGGTTCTCAATGGATTTCAATGAGATTTTGTGGAAGGGTGGACAATAGACTACAGAAGGACTGACTAAATTCCGGGGCGGGACTCGGAATTTCCTTTTGATTGAGAGATATTCTTCTGTTCTTTTTTATACTTTTATGTCTGGCCACATGATATCTCCAAAAGTTCTCAATGCATTTCAATGGCCTTTTGAGAAAGGGGAGGGGGCATGGAAGAAGTGATTTTTTTTTT
>VCCN01003067.1:3112938-3124696 GCA_006491835.1 Architeuthis dux | reverse complement strand
GAGAGAGATAGATAGATAGATATATAGATAGATAGATAGATAAACACCTTACAAGCCAGTCAGCCAGACCTACTTGAAAACTAAAGAAAACTATGTTGATGTAGACAGTTTTGGTTTACAGTTTCTAATAGGAAAAAAATGAACGTCGACCGATGCTAGCATTGTAGAGATTTATTTTTCCAATCAGCTGCTTACGGTGGATTCTAGATTATGTCTTGATTAAAATGGGATGGACAAAGGAAGGAGAGGGAGAGCCTAACAACATAGTCATTGTCATCATTAGAAGATAAAAGAAATCTGAAGTAGCAAGTCTTTGAAGATAAGGCTGACAAAGGAAAGAAAGAAAGCTGAACAATGTCTACCGATTTCATTCCTACCTCCTATTGTTGCCACAGATTATAACGATTATTGTTGTATTGATGATAATGATTATAGAAGATGATGATTATGCTAATCATACTTTTGATGGTAGCAATGGCGGCCACCTGGCAATTTTAGCAACATAATACCTGTTCTTGGAAGAAGAGTAACGATCACATTATTTCGAGTTTGTGTGTAATAAAACTAGGAAACAATGGAAGCTTACCCAACAATAATTGGGGCCTGTGGAATATCCTTCTCTTCACTGTAATCAATTGTAAATAATGCTATTTGAAAGACTTGGATGGTCTGAATAGTTATAAGCTATTTGAAAAGACAAGAACCAGATAAAATATAATACAATGTCGTCAAGAATTGAGTTGTCTAGTCAAGCTGATCGATTTTTTTGTTATTGATCATTTGTGTCAGCCTCATCTAAAAGTCTTGAAAGAGAATGCGGCAGTGAAAGACATCATACAATATCTGACTGGCGAATGTTTCTCAAGCGAAGGCTGCATCAACTACATTTTAGAAAATCCAGTTCTTGAACCTAACCCTAACGATAACCCTACGGCGAATAACAAGGAAAATATAAACCTTCAAAAAATAGGCACGATAGTGGTTTCAGATTGTTGGAGATTGATGGCGTATGAGTGTCTCGGTGAAGAAGACTATAAACATATTAGGGTCAAACATTCAATGAATCATGTCAATCCAGATATACAAGCAACTACAAATCACGTTAAACGAATGTTGCAGCATCATAAGATGGGAAAAAAGCGTCAATGTGGAACCCATCAAGAAAATGGATGACCCATATCTTGCCGAAATCATTCGGTGGTAATAATTTGGAGGTTCGTTCACTTTTTGTTGTTAGATGGTATTATGAACATTTAGTGTCAACGACATTCATTGAAAAATGCTTTTAATTTTAATACGGAAGCTGTCATTTCAGCATTAATTAGTAACACATTGTCGGCATTGGAGTATTTTTATTCATTGGTTCTAACATTGAGGAGAGAAGAACATAATCAACATTTTGTGCATATTATGCTTTTTATATTAAGAAAGCTAAAAATAGACTCAAACATGCCAAGAAATAGATGTGTGCAATTTATGGAGAATTTACTGTGAATGATCGAACGGGCCAATAGTGGTTTTCGAAGTTTCACAATGCTCCGTGGTCGGGTAGCAAGATAGGTTGATAGCAATCAATTGAAGACATTATCTGAGAAAATTAACGAGCCAACCTACATAAAATATCCAAATAAAGCATTGAAAATCATTTGCTCGGTTATGGTAGCCGCTTTTATGTGTAACTTCCACAGATGTTAAGCGAAAACAATTTACTGGACAGTATTTAGATATTCCATTTTGTTAGACGAATTGTGATTGACGATGAAAAGTGGATACTTTACTACAACGGGGAACGTAAGAGATCATGGGGCAAAGGAAATGAACCACTACTAACCATACACATCGCTAGCCCCCCGTCTCTAGAAGGTCAAGTATATATGTGTATATGTTGAAACTATAAGGGAGTCCTGTATTATGAGCTTCTTCTGGAAAAGCAAACGATTGATTCGAACAAGTACTGCTCCCAATTAGACCATCTAATCACATAAGGAAAGAGAAGGGCATAATATTCCACCAGGATAACGCTAAACCGCATATTTCTTTGTTAACTGGGGAAAACTTACATCTTGGGTTGGGAATTTTCACTCATTCACTGTATTCAGCAGATATTGCACCTTCGGATTAAGATTTATTCCGGTATTTACAGAATTCTCTTAATAAAGAATTTAAATTTCTTGTAATAATTCAAAATCCCCCTAGAGCAGTTCTTTGTTGAGAAATATAAAAACAAGTTCTGGGAGGATGGGATTCTGATCCGGTATGAAAGAAGGCAGAAGATAGTGGAACAAAGCCGTAAATATGTTGTTCACTAATGTCAAAAATAGAAAATGTTGTCTTCTATTTGTGCTTGATAAACCGAACGAACTCTTTACGTTACACACTGAATGAATAAATAAGAATTCCAGGAATTCAAAACAATTGGGAGCGGGCGCAGTACGTAAATATTTGATAATCTTAAAAGTAGACTGAAAAGCGAAGAGACGTAAAGAACAGGATTCGGAGTAGCTTCTAAAATTGAATCAAACTTGAAAAGATACGCACAAAGGAAAATAATATATCGGTTTTCCCTTCCAGAAGTATTTAGTTATGGCGGAAAAACCAAGGTGTAGACGACTAAACAAGGTTCGGTGTTTAAGAAACCTCTAATTGTTTCCAGTCGGGGCCTTGTGTGTAGAGACCAAAAACAATAGTGTTTCTAGAGATTAAAACAGAGAAAAAGATTTGCCTTTATGATGAAAAGTAAGGAAACAAGCCTGGGTACTCCACTCCTATTTCTAAAAAAAGAAATTAGGGAAAGCAACTCTTTACTGATTGCATTTCCAATATTGGAAATGCAATCAGTGACGAGTTGCCTTCCCTAACTTAGGTGATGATTGGTCTTGTTCTTGTTGTTACGGTGGAATGGCAAAATCAACTCCAGCCTCCGTCTTGGACTGGAGTTTGTCAAAAACACCTGAAAACGGTACAATCATATAGAGATTAAATAAGTTGGAAATCTGAGGAAGAGTTGAGACAATTCAGACCACGGCAAACACACACTCGTGTGTATCTGTGTATCATGATGTGTGTAAAAAGAAATATCTTGTTTGTGATGGGATAATCTTCAAGAACAAAGCATATTTCAAAGATTGTAATGACAAATGAATTCCACTTTTCTGGGTATTATTACTTAAAGCTGATTACGCAAACTACAAAAGAAATTTAAAACAAAGCTAACGTAAAGAAATTATATTAATGCTACAAAAACTATGAATCAGGCCTTGTTACAAAAATGGATAAAAATGCACACCCTACTTGCTTGGCCTGCCCCTGCTTATAACTAAAGCTATTTACAACAACATGCTTTTTGACCATTTTCACAGTGAGACTGTCATATAATACACAGACTAATACAGTGCCGCCTATAAATAAGTACACCCCGACCCCTTTTTAATAGAAAGTTAGCATTTTCTAAACCAAACATATCAGGATTTTATTATTTCTAGTCGAATATTACACAATCAAAATGGATATTATCAGGAATATATTCATGACCAAACTACAGCTTTGAAATAATATGAATATGTTACAGTTTAAAAATGTGTACACCCCTATGAAAAAGATATTTTTGGCGACAGAGTTTCAATGATGTGGTGTTTTGGTCATACATAATATCTGATAATATCTGCTTTGATTGTGTAATGTTCCATTAGAAATAATAACATCCTCGTTTGGTTTATAAGAACATTAGGAGTGGACTAATTTACATTATTTACTAATTTATGGGCGACACTGTAGATCAATAAATTAATGTTATTTTTTTCGTGTGGTAAAATTAAAATAGCTTTTAGACTATTAGAGTGCCACTTTGTTTAATTTGTTTACACTTTTAACATTTTCTTTTTTGCCAACAATCGTTTCGTTTCGATCACAAAAGAGAATGGAGAAATATTCTATTTCTTTTTTAAAATGTTATCTTCCACTTTTACCGCGAGGTATCGTGGAGCGGTCGATGGCTTTTTTTAACTTAATTTCTCTTGATTCGAAATACTTCCAATCCTCCTGGTTCAAATGTTACTCATTTACAAAGTGTCACTTTGGTCACGTCTTTTCCCAACGTATGGAGAAATATGAGAATTAAAATGCAAACAGTCAGGATTCTGGACGAGAGTAATTGGAAGATACACTGAATTTAGTAACAGGTTTCCACATTTCCTACTATATTTGCCACCAATCATCATTGCCTCTGTGTACTATCTCGTTTTCGTCCATCAAGGTGATTCTGGAGATCACGAGAAATAGGAGACGTTATAAATGAATAAATAAACCAACGTATGCTTAGTTTGCAATGAAGTGTCAACAAATCAGGGGCGATTTAGAATGATGGCATTAATAATAAAAATGACAGTGGCGATTTAATGATGATACTAATCGTGAAAGTAGCAGTCATGGTAAAACATTGATGTACTTCCCTCAAAAATGAATAATGTATTTTCTAAAGAAGTGACAGATCATATGAGAAAACCTCACTCTTTAGTCTATATTTGGTTCGATTTCACACTTGAAAGTCGAGCCAGAGATTAGCAAAATGATATCATTTGGGTGATCAGATCTATGACTATCACGTCTCAAATTACCACGTCATAGATTACAAGAATTGTATTCGTCTGACAGAAGGCTACAATAGTAGGTTACTCAGTAACAATGATTTACAAAATCGGATTTCAAAACATCGCTATGCGCTTTTCCACCTTAAGCAATTGTTCATTTTTCAAACATATTTGCTTAACAAGACTAGCTGCTGCAGGCTCAAACCCCACTCCTACTTCTTTTCCGACTGAAGATGACTACCGCAACTTTTGTATTATATATATAATAAATAAAGATTATAATTTGTTCTATATGTATTTATTAGAATGAAATAAGCCCATGTGTATCTGTGTGATGAATTTTCGTTAATATGTCAGACTTGTCAAATTAGCTCAGTCAGTAAGACAGTCGGCCACCGATCACTAAATCGTGAGTTCAAATCACAGTAGGCGAATGGGGATTTTAGCATATCCGTTTACACCCCTAATTTTGGTGAGGATTGTTCTTGTTGTTCTTTTTTTGTTCTTGTTACGATAGAAAAACAAAGCCAACTCCTGACTTTTGTCCTGAAGTTTGACAAGATTCCTCGGTTTTTCTATTAGTTACCTATTCGCATTTTTTAATTGTGCCTAAAAATAAATACTTACAGAGACAAATGAGTTTCGAAGCAAAAATATGCAGTTCAACAGTATTTAGAAACGTCGTGTGAACCATTATGGAGTATTTTGTGTCGTATTCTTGATGATTTCATCTTTTGCATCAAACGTCATTTTTCCCTGTCGATTGAGTTCAAATTGAATATAATAACAAGAATGACGCATATTTAGAAAGTAGACCACTACATCTCCATGGGACAACGAATCTCCATGAAATACTAAAGAGAAGAAATCAAACGGAAGATCACCGTACGTTAGCAAGTTTTCGGTAGAGCACGCTCAACATTCAAGAACAACAAGATCCCATTAGTTTTGAAAAGAAGGGGCTACAACTAATGTGCTCTCCCGATAGTCACCCATGAAGCTGAAACAAGGAACCTGACCAGAAGGCTGGCTCTCAAACTAAGAACCATGCAGCGTGCTCAAGAGAGGATCATGCATCTTTATATAGCATAATCCAAACTCCCGATTTTGAACGCATGGAAATAAGTCAGAATACTACGCTCTGCTTCTTTTCGTTTCTTCTTTATTGCTATTTCTCATTTTTTTTCTTTTCGAGAACATAAGATATACGAACTCTTTCTGAATCCGAGAATAGCTTATAACTTTTGCTTTCCCCACTTTGGAGATCTTTGCCTCAAGGGAATTTTTTACAAGATGGTTTGCACTTGAGATGAAGCCAATTGAAGTATAAAACTATTCATGTGCATGAGTATTATTTGAGAGAAAATGTTTGTATAAGTTTATTTATATACAACATATGCTTGTTGCAATCAGAGTCATGGTATATCGTCTTTATTTTATTTATGTATTAGCTTGAAGTTATTTTATGCTTAGTATAACATTACAATCAAAATTGCAGTTTATGTTTATAGTCGAGTGCATTTATAATTTTACCTCAAAAAATTGCAACAGGAGGTTTCTCAACGGTTTCTTGTAGTATCTGGTGTGCTAAATAACATACTAAAAGTCTACCAAAGTCTGACCTCTGGAAATGTGTTTTTTTTTTCAAGATGGCGTATGAATTGGCCGCCAAATCCTTAAATTATTCATCTTAGACAAGTTCTTTGTAGTACTCAATGTAGTACTTGTGCTCAATAACATATAGAAATTACCACGGTCTGACCACGGAAAATATGAGATGAAATTTCAATTTGGCGTACAAGATGGTCCACAAATCCTTAAAATGCCCACTTATTCGAGGGCATTTATGGGTTGACACCCCCGGAATTGCTACAAAAGGTTTCTCAACGTTTTTCTTGTAGAATCAGATGTCCTCAATAAAATACTAAAGTCTACCACAGTCCGACCACTGGAAATATGTAATTTTCAAGATGGGGTCCAAGATGGTGACCGAATCCTTAAAATGCCCATTACTCCTTCAATATTCATCCTAGACCGGTTTTCTGAAGTATCAGGTGTGCTCAATAACATACTAAAAGTATACTACAGCCTGGCCACTGGAACGGTGAAACTCCTTCAACATCCTAAAAAAGGTTTTCCAGTGGATTTTAGTAGTGTCAGTTGGGCTCAATAACACATATCAACAGTCTACCACAGTCTGACCACGGGAAACGTGTAATTCTAAAGAAAGGTCGCCAAATCCTTAAAATGCCCATTTAGTCGGGTGTATTTATAGTTTGACGGCACAAAAATTGCTACAATTTCTAAAATGGCGTCCAAGATGGCTGCCAAATCCTTAAAATGCCCCTTTAGCTGAGTGCATTTATGGTTTTGAACCCAATGAAATTGCTACAAAAGCTTTCTCAACGGTATTTTGTAGTATCAGGCGTGCTCAATAACATACTAAAAGTTTATCAAAGTTTGATCCACTCTTGACAATAAGTATCGAAATGTGTGTGTGTGTGTGTGTTTGTGTGTGTGTGTATGTGTGTGTGTGTGAGCCACCGCAACTGACCTTGATTTTATGGCGAGAACAAATCCTTATATTTCTTCTGCTACACCTCTAGTGTAAGGAATGTGTATCCTAGTTGGGATGTTGGAGCTTGTTGTGTAGTCCCTGCCTGCCCCCTTACACATGTTCTTCTTGGCAACAACATGGGGCGGGTAACCGTCCCTTTTGAGGGTATGTGTGCTATTTACCAACTCTTTCATCTCTATCCTAGGGTCGCAAATTAATGGCCGCTGCCCCATTTTCAATCAACTAATCAAACTATGTTTCACTCAGAAGAGATGATTAGAGAGGCCCGTGTGTGCTGGCTTCCTCTATATTGAGGTACTCAGGCCATTTCTCGTGCGTGTCACTAGAACATCCAGAAAGGGGTGCTGGTTGTTATCTTTTTCCATCGTGAATTGTATGGACGGATGTTGATCAATATCCAAATTTCGCTTCGTTCGCTTGGATAAAAGTTACATCACGGATAGAAGATTCCTTTTTACCGTAGATCTTATCAATCTACATATGGCATCTTTCGTTTCCTATTAAGTTGAGAAATTGCACCTTATCACTTAAAGTGAGCTCTTACGGCTTCTCTGGGACCATTATTAGGTAAATTTCATCAGTCGTTTATTTCTGTTGTTGCCCACGGTTAACTGAAACCGCGGGTAATGGGGTACTATGTATATCTAATGAAATATAATAATGATACAGCATAGGATCCTCGTAGTTGGGAAATGGTTAGCAAACCTAACAATCAGACATTTTGTTAGAGTAGCGCCTTCGATCTCACTGCGTACCTCACTACTGTGGCCTTGTGCCGTACCAACCCATGTTCTTTAGGCCAGGAAATCCATTCTTCTTGTGAAAAATATGATTCATCGGAGATTAAACTTTGATTAACATATTGAACTTTACAGCTTGGAACTGGATTGCTAGGAACACATGGAAACACAAGCCATTGAGGAACACATGGAGACACAAGCCAAGAATTCATTTATATTTACTAATTCATTTTTTCTGAAACGTACTGAAACGTACTTTACTACGGATTACTGATATTTTACCAAATGCAGAAGCTAAAGTCACACAGTCTATCGCTCAAACAAATAAGTGTCTAGAATGCACATACCCCCACTAACACCCTTGTCACTAAAAACGGAACAATCAGGTTACAGATCCCATAATATTCCGTGAAAAAGGCTTGTAATAATTAATAATTATTTATCAGAGACATCACTCTGAACCTTGGTTCATTTCAGCACTTAATTATTTACCTCAAACAGAGTAACTATGTCATCACTGTATTATTACGTCCGAAAAGCCGGAGAATTGTTCCGTCTCGCAATGTTAATGGAATCAAAAAACGATTCCTGGATCTACCCCCGACTTTAATTAATAACTCCTTGGTGCATGGCCCGACCAACCACAATATGTCATTGAAAATCATGGGAATATTCTGGAGATAGTGTGTGGACAAACAGATAGATAGACAGCCAGAAAGAAAAAAACATGGGTGAATACATATGAAGCGTCCGTACAGATTGTGAAGGAATGGTTTAATTCCATTTTCTATCAAGAGTTGAAGGCACCCACTTCGAGCGACAATCTTAGCATTTACAGTTCGGGGAAACAAAAGTAAAAATGATAAAAGTAACAGTGTAGCAGTAACGCTTGAAGACTTGCAATTTTCCACTTAGGCATTCTCAGTAATCCGGATAATCATCTGTAAGTAATTAACTTCTTTCTCCACAGGACAAGTTATTTAATGTCTGTTTCAGTTATTCGGGCATACCACTTATGAAACAAAACAAATAGAAATAAAAACTGAAGCATGTGAAATTTAAGTAAGCTTAACTATGGTAAAGAAAAGCTTTTTCGAATAATTTTAGAGGAAAAATTGAAAATAATCTCTGTTCATTCTTCTTTCTTTTTTTCCTTTTTTTAATTGTTAATCATGATATGATTTATTGGATAGTTGCTTTATAAGGCTACATACTACGTTTTAGGTATTGGATATTTTACAAGAATGCGAATTTATCAATAGTAGTTTGCAAAATGTATAAAGTGTTAGCCAAAGATCAATATAGAAGCACGTAATAATGAACATTTGGCTCCACATACTACAACACTAAGTTCAATCCTAACTAAGTGCCCCACACTAATCGGGGTCAGCTAGGGGCATACACGCAATATTTGTACATACACACACAACCACCTGGATAAGGCCTTCTTACCGAGGACGAGGGGGTTTGAAAGTTGGAACCATATAGTCAATAAAGGATAATGTTTGATAATGATACAATAATACAATTGTTTTATGTAACCCAACTTAATATTTCGATGTAAAAAGATGATTGTATTATTCGCTGGTAACAGGGTTGTCCCCCACCCCTGCCGCCAACTGAAATATATCCATAGCCCCCTTCTGGAAAATTGGCAGCGGACGCCCATGTCCACACTTGTAGCCTACTGACAGACGAACCTGAGTTTAAGTTACCAAGCTTGTCTTGCAAACCATTATCATTGCAGTGTCTTCGATCCACAGTTGGTGCTCTACACGTTTTTTTCAGACTAAGCTAAGCTTAATAAATACCTGATCGCCTCGCAGTGGAGCAATGGTTAACAAGCTAGGCTAGCAAACCAATACTACTGTAGTGAGTTCGGTATTCACTGGTTGATCTTACACGTGTGACCCTGTGCCGTACCGATCCGAATTTAACAAATATCTACGATATGCTACCAACGGGACAATTAATTTGAACAGAAAACGTGAATCGAATGTAGTACGGATTTTGTTGCTAGCATTTGTGAGCAATAGCTTTGGTGAGATTGCTACATACATGCCTAAAGGGAATACTTCAAAGATGATAGTGCTGACTGGCTGTTAGGGTATTATTTTCATGGTTACATGGTATAACATCGGATAATGAACAGCCATGTTTATCTACACCTTTCTTGTTAATAACATAACCTTTTTACTTGCGGACTTTCTCCAAATAACATTAACAATTAATGTACACATTTTTCTTGAATTGATTTTATCAAGACCAGTCAACTTATTTTAAGATTTTCAACATCAGATTTTTATTCGCTCGTACCGAACTGGCTTGTTAAGAAGCTTACTTTTTGTCACTTGAACAAAAGCCAAAAGCATTTCTTTCTGAATGTATTAATATTTTTAAAAGTTACCATGGAAATAGCACATTTCCCTGTCAGTGGGGGTTGGCGAATCACGTCTCTTTTTTTCTCTACTGCAGAAAAAGATCAAATTCAAAACATACTCAATCAAAGATCAATACTGACCATACTTAATATAAAATAGAAGTATGATATTGATATAAACTGATTAGTGATTTTTGAGTGCTGAAACTTTATGACAGACTCATAGCTGAAAGCAACACTAATGGTCTTTTCTCTAGTTGCAGTCGATCGAGTAAATGACAAATCTATTGTACATATAAGTAAGGACCAAAGAAAAGTAACATGGATATATTGGCTGTGATTAGGGCAGATGTTTCGGCAAAACTGATTTGAAATTCAGGCCTCAGCCACTGACGTCAGCCAAATATTGATGCCTTTGAGAAAGGCAGGCATCCGATAATCTCTACTCTGTCTCTCATCCGAAATACAATGGTGTCGTGTCCCTGACATGCAATGCTAGTCAATATTAAAGCGAAGCAGTGAGTAAGCGCCAGGACAATAAAGATAATCATTGAACCGATTAACATTTGTAACAAGTTAAATGGAGCGACCATTGGCGAATTAACCCCGAAACAATGATTGTGAAATTAGACTTCTAATCACAACACTGTGGCAATTACTCTTAGATGTTTAATCGACCCTTGCAATTATTATCGGTCCAAAATGCATTAACACTAGTTGCAGACAAAGGTATTTAAATGTTATCACTATAGAAATATACAGAGTGTCTACCGTAGTGTGATCTTTAACAAGACTGTCTCGCAGGTCAGTACACTGGTATAGAACGTTCGATCCCGCATGGTCAGAGGTTTCCTCCGCTTTCCGAAAGTAGAGCGTTCCTATTAAACAATTCGTGGCCTGAAATGGCGTAAAGCGAAGGGGCAATTACTATTTATTTATTTATTTATATTGGAATTATTTGAGCGTACCCAGATCCCCAAAAGACCTTGCCTGGGAGTTTCGCTACGATGGACAGTGCTGCAACGATTGCAGGAAAGTATGGCTTTAATTTTGAAATGGCAAGTAGGTTTAGTGCAGGTTTCCAGGATGTTTTTAGCCTACAAAAATTGTATGATAGAAAAATGCGTGAGGCTAAGCAGTCAAGCATTCTGCCTTATTTCAAACCTTCCACATCGACATCGAGGCAGGCAGGCATAAAGGGAGGTTTTTTTTCATCTGGCAACGCTCAAAATAATGTCCTAGCTAAATTAATGGTAATTCATTCTTCGCTTTACGCCATAGTGGTGAAAACTGTACTAAAGTAGGTATTTCGTAAAAAGCAAAGCGGTGTAAAATGAACTTTCGAAGATCGGGGAATACCTGTATTCCAATTCTAAATAGTTCAGTCAGATAAAGCTAAGACAAGTTACTAGAATAATTATAATGAACGCCATCTCTAGAGCGACCGTTAAAAAGGCAAGCACACAGTCCATTC
>VCCN01003067.1:2960725-2975317 GCA_006491835.1 Architeuthis dux | reverse complement strand
TCAAATCAACCGCGGAATATGTAGGTAACGGAGACACGTGCAAAGGAAAACGTACGCAACAAATCAAGAGCTGCAATACGACAATTCAAATTAACCAATACTAACACAGCACGGATTATTACAACACACAAATCTATAAAAGGAATCATCAAAATACCATTAATTGTTCATCTGGTGGTCTAATTGTGAAACCAGCTGTGCAGGTTGTTATGAACCAATAAAAGGTATTTCTCCAATATTCGCTCTACTAACGTATTGAGCCTTCTTCGATTGAAAACAAGGGTATACTAATATATCTATGCACAATTGTGTCCCCTATATATGACTATGTGTGTGTGAAAGTATTAGATAAGATGTCCCTAAAAAATGTTTTCTTATTTTGGTGAAAAAATGGGGATTTTAAACATCTGTAATATTGGCTTTATTGTATGCATGATTTCATACATTCAATTTACTTAAAACCCATTTCTGGTGATTTTTAAATTTTCTAAATTTCTTTTTTCTTTTCAAACCTATTATTGACAACGAATGCGCAAGAAATAATTTTCGTAGTTACATGCAAGAGTAAAGTGTGATCCTCATTGGATCCCCACTATTCATGGTCTGAGACCAAATTCTATGTTAATAAATATTATGAAATAAATGGGCCCGGATGCACGTCGTATTACAATGATCAGCAAACTAATATTGCTGGCCTTTGTTAGTGGGTTCGATCCTCATTGGATCTACTATTGATGGTCTGATACCAACTAAGTTAATATACTTATATAATGAACATTTTTGTATTTCTGTCTGTACAACTGGACACTTCCACTTATATAAAAATACCTCCTACCCACCATTTGAAACTATGGACTCTTTAACTGAAACAAATTCACTTTCTTTTAACTAAACATTCGTTTCATAGAAATTCAAATATTAGTGTGTGCGTACCGAATGTAGGACGGATTTTGCCGCTACCATTTTTTCGAAGGAAACAGTGGAAACTATGTGTTATGGTAATTATCTTCTTGTTTTTTTTGTTTTTCATTGTCCTATTCCTGGACCATTTAACACGTTGTATGAATGATGTGTGTGTTTGTCAGTGCTGGTATATGTGAGTGCTAATTCTCTAGCATCAATAATCGTGAGCGTTCGAGTTCAGGATATGTTCAGGATTTAGAATGCTGATTTTCAAAGCTATGCTAAATTATTTACTGGTAACCAAGTTCCTATTTACTTCCCCAAGTTTCTTTTTACCTACCACGCCTCATTCGTTCCTTCTATTTTATTTCCAACCTTCTATGGGTTTTGTTTTAGCTTTATCCATGTTGTCTTACTACCATCATTTCGAATGACCTTTCTTGTTTTACTACAAACAGGTATTTGTTGATAGATACCATCTCGAGACAGTTCTCCACATCCTTGAACGTTGTGAAAGAAATAACAGACTTTTCTTTCCTCGTCCATGCTGTTTCACACCGTTCAAGGATTCTAATTAAAAAGAGTGTCAAGTAGAATGCACACATGCCTTCAACGATTTTAAAAAAAAACAGTTTGTTATTTTTCTCTAATGTTGAGTTGCCCTTAGGGAAGACAGATTAGACGGGAAAAGACAGAAAACAAAGAACACATGAAGAAGGCCGGAGGGTAAACGACTGAAACATTGGGAAAGAAATAACAGCATAGTCGAGTAGAATAGTTATACTTTAGCACACACCACCATTTCGAGACAGTTTGGAAAGGCGAAGGGATTGCACGTGGCTTCTTGCATATCAGTGATTAATGACCAAGTCTCGGGAAGATCAGGTCATCCACTCTATCAGCGTCAAATAAAAAATCTCCTGACCTACGTACTCCAATCTCTTTATCGCAAAACCATCACATCAGATTCAATGCGTTCGATTAGCCAACTGACCGTCTTACACCCAACGTAAAACGTTAGGTCACCGAGCATCGATCTTTACTTTTACCTGAAAAACTTCGTTCTTTTACTTTGTCCAGGCGTGTTATTCGGTAATTTCAGAAGCAAATGGAAATTATCAGGTGTGTTCAATACCTCCGTTTGATGGACTGAATAATCGATATAAACGATCGATACCTTGAGTTATATCGTCATATTTTCTGTTTGATTGTAACGTCGTTCTAACAGGGGTCGTTCATTTGCTTCTTTGTTGTTCCGGTATTGGGTCATCCCCTGCCTCACCTCTTCCCCAAGCCATCTTCGCTTCGGCCCGCCTGGACCAACACTCATGTCCCACTTTCTCACCGGGCCTGCGTGTGTCTATTTACATTAGGTGTGCTCGACAAGACACGTTAATGGAATATGTCTCGTTTTTCTGAAATGGCCGCTTTTGAACTTATATCAATCGCTCGAATACGTGGAGGACTAGGAGGCGGAGAGGACGGCGTCCGAGGCGTCTGACTGAATGTATTGAACATTTGGCTTCCTTATTTCACCAAGGGCGTTGTATGAAGCGAGGGTGTCGTTGTGAAATTGGAGGCAGTTTGCCTAATGAGCAGTATGTGTCCATTTAGGGTGATCGGTGACTCGTGAACTGAAAATGATAAAGATGAATGCCAGTCCGGATATTAGATACTAAGATGTCGTGTTAAGTGCTCATGGAGAGATAAGGAAAACGGTGGAAGGCAAGGAGGTAAAGAAGGGTTTGAAATGCGGTTACGACCACGATGTTACATATTTGTCCGTTTTGAATTATCCGAAGCCTGACACATGATCACGTTTGTTGCAAATCACTGAAAGCCGAACACACTTTCAAACACATACAGAACCACTATGCTCTCCGATTCGCGACACGTGTATCATATGATTTCCGCTCGCATATTCATGGGCATACAAATCTTAAAATATGGTGCAAACAGAGGTTAGGGTCCTAGTTTCGTAAACTCAATTTCTTCTTAAATCTCTTGAAAATATGGCCTCCTAACAATCTATTCTGACAAACCATTGCTATTGTAGCAAGTGTTTTTCTCAGTGTGCCTCTCACTACCTTAGCACAGTGCCTGAGTAGACTCAGTTAAATAAATATCTGCTAGACCATCTGCCGTAGAGCAATGGCTAGCAAGCCAGTCTTGTAGACCATCAACAGTATAGAGAATATGATCCTGACGGTGGTTTCACTATTCCGTCCCTGTTTCAAACAGATACCTAGTAAATATCTAATATTGCCTGCCGAAAAACGATCTTCTGCAAATTCATCATAAACCATTGCTGGTGTAGAGATTTCGATCCCTATTCGATGGCCCTCTATTGTGGTCGTGTGAAAGATCATGTTGAGCTTTATTAATATCTGTATGCAAGGCGCTGCTATAGTGTGATGGTAATCAACATAGGACCGAAGACAACAGGACAATAAGTTGGTTGTTCATACTTGTACCAAAACAACAAAAGCTATACACATTTCAGAATAGTTTAACAGAACTCATGGATTAACAGCCTTAAGCGTGCTGTTGTAATTGTTAGTAAGTTCAATCCTTTGGGGGAGCTCTAAGAAAACAGCACCATCCGATGAAATGAAGAAGGACACACAGAAGAGTGAGTGATGATTAACAAGCTAACGAACTATTTCTATTAAAAAGAGTTTGATCCCCACTGACTTCCCAATGGCGGTGTCCTTATGATATACTAAGCTAATAGCATTATATATATACATGCATATATGTGTGTATATGTCGATGGTTTTCCTTGTTTTAGATACTGTTTTGTAAGCAACATAGGATCGCTCTGCCATGTTTTGGAAGCCGAGTAGTTAGGAAGAGAATTGATCAAATTTTCATTACATTATGATGCGTAGATACGCGAAGCATGGTGGGCCTCCGGAATAACAAGGGGAAAACGTTGTTTGGAGTCCCTACGGATACAGTCAGGCCTTTCTGATACATTTGTGTATATATCACCATCATTGTTAGCAAAGTATTGACCTTCCCAAACTGTGTAGGTTGAGCACGTAGCGTTGGGCCATAGTGGAAGCTCGGTCTATGAGAGCAGGCCTCCAACACTTCAATTGCTGTAAGGAAACTAAATTTGCAATGATGCTGGTAAATTCGCATGCTTTATTTATTTTTCACAGTACAGTTTCAAAACATGCTTCTACCCTTGTCGTCTTCCTGTTTTTTTTTTATTAAAGTGATGTTTTCTTTTGGGGATGTTCTTATTTCGTACTTCCCTTTAACAAGGAATTAACTGCCAACTGAGATACAGGAGGGAAAAGGCATACATTCTCAATTAGATATTTACCTATCCCGAGTCTAGCAAAGAGCTATAATTGTGGAGCACTCAGTGAGGATTGAATCCACTACACTTGCAACGATGTGGGAGTAACAGGTTAAACATCGCTCTAAGGCAGGCATGCAGTCAGGGATGTTTACGCTTCTTCGTTTGACACAGGGCAACACCGGTGGGACATTGTCTAATAATCGATTTCTTTACACTAGCAATTTGACTGCGGGACTAGCTTGCAAACGATTCCTCTAAGGAACAGAGCTTTAAATATTTACTCGGTTTGCATGAGGTTGGCATGAAGCCAAAATGATTGTACAACCAGTAAGGACCGAATTCTTTACATTTGTAAACGTCCGTGAGATTAGCTAGTTACTCTATGGCGGGTAGCCGAGTTGCGACTAAGCCGTAGGCGATGTCGCTCTTATCAAATGAATGGGTCACAGAACTGTCTCATATCTCGGAAACTATTAAAGATAGAATCATGCAATGTTTCACCACTCGATAACATTTTTTTTGAAGATTCATTCAAATTTTTAAAATCAGCCTCACCTGGCCCGCGCAGGCCCGACCCGGTCCGTTCGTCACGCTTTTTGAAGTTTAATTACTCGGAAATCAATAAAGGTAGTCACGTGGGGGTTTCACCAATCGATAACCCACTATTTTAACATGTATTACGTATGTGGCGAATGTGGTGGCTTTCAGTAGTTTGTTAATGATGGTGTTCTTTCTGAAGCAAGCTATTTTTGGTAATACTTGCTTATACGTATATAAAATACTGTTGCTAAACACAACATACAGACAATGTTATTTTACATTCGCCTAAGCAAGGATCACCTCAATTTTAGTTTATATCGGGAATGGATAAAGATTTTCTGAATATGTTTTCGATAAACGATAGAACATTGAAAAAATAAGTGAAATGATAATCGGTACGATGCAAGGGAGCCGAGCTATGACGCCCAAAATAGTTTTTCGCGCGTAATAACTCGGGAAACGATAAGGATTCTTTTTATCTCTGCCAAGCACGTTGGAAGAGATATATGTATTCACCCGTGTCTTTCTGTTTATCCACAAAATCAGTTCTCAATGAATTTCAGTTGAATTTTGTGGAAGGTTGTGCAATGGGCTACGGAAGAAATGATTAAATTAAAGCAAAAATGATAATCTGTATGTAATCGATACAATGCAAGGGAGCCGAACTATGGCCTCCACAATAGTTTTGACCCAACTCGGCCGTTCTTTTGTGCTTAATTTTTATCTCTGCCAACGAAGTTGTAAGAGATATATGTATTTGCCCGTTTGTCTACAAAATATCTCAAAACCAACACATATTCTACAAAGGTAGTAAATGAATTTCACATTTTCTGGTCTTTAGAAAGTGAATAAAGTTGGGGGCTAATCCAGAGATTTCTTTCTATCCTGACTCGTCACCACCATAAAATATCTGACATTTTGTGAAAAGTCGGGCAATATTTGGGGGTTGATACAGGATGTTCTCCTCCTTTGGACCGTAGCTATATATCCACACCACTTAATACCTCCAAAAGTTCTCAATGAACTTTGATGACATTTTAGGGAAGGTGTGCAATTGACTACGGGGGTATTTTGAGTCGGATCCAGGAATTTTGTTTCGATTGAGAGATACCTTTTCACTTTTTAATACATTTATGTATGTTTGTCCATACACTATCGCCAAACATTATGAATGAATTCTGATGAAATTTTATCGGATGATAGGTCAAGGAACAAGGAACCGATTAGAATTTGGGACAGATCCAGGAATTATTCTCAATGTTACCCCCTGTATCCTAGCTGTTTCATTCAGTTTCTAGTGTATTTGGAAGAGGTATGCGCTCTCTGTGTGCTTCCTAGTTTGAATATGTCTTCGACAAACGAGAGAGCATCACAAAATAAGTAAAACAATTTTTGCGAGTATTTACTACGTACTAAAACTTAACTACGCAATAGTGGAACATTCTTGTTTACATTCATTGTGTAAGCGAGGAAGCATTATATCCTCACTTTTAGTGGGGATTTGTTACTAGTAGATAGTCCTTAAGCTTAGCCTAGCCTGCAAGGCGGCGATATTAGGGACGTCCTAGGAAGATCAATATCTCTACGCGAGCGATAGCCTGCGGGAGTAGCATGCTAAACATCGTCTAGTAGGCGTCAAACGTTGTTATGCACATGAGTTTGGTGAAGATATCATTGGCATGCTGCAAGATAAACATAACGTTAAAGGATTATAGCGTTTTCTCATTATGGCATGCAAAGGTATTAACTTGGGAATAGCTCAGACATTCATTAACCTCTATAGACATCGTCATACGCGTGCGAAAAGCTGCATCAGAAATGATTAAATACGTAATGTATGTATGTGTTTGTGCATGAGCATGCGCAAGTGAACGTTTTTGAGACAATGCCATCAATCAGAGATCACGAATGTTATATTAGAATTCTACTAAACCGTGTAAAGAAAAACAGCTTTTAAGCTATCGGATCAATATGGGCGTCACCGATCTTTCTCCGACTCTCTTCACATCTAGACCTTATTTAATAACGTGACAGATATATTCTAATAAACAATTGTTCCTAATAGCATCCCCTGCCAATCGGATACGTTATGCGCGTGTTGTATAGGCACAATTCGTTGGGTCCAGGAAAGAAGGAGGACTGGAACTCGGTGTTTATAAAAAATATCATATATATTTTTATTCCGTTACATACACCACTGGTGAAATGCGTAGAGTTGGAGAGAGATAACGAGAGATGATGCAGGGCACGCAGTCCGGGGCCAACAGGGAAAACTACGTCTGGACTTCGTGCTTTCTCGGCTCGGGTCTGTCTGTTTTCGACCACACCGACCTTTCCTTTTATGGCTTCGTCACGCCCACGCCTGGTGTGTTATTTCCGGATTTCGTCATCGGCGGCCTATGGGGTTCTGTCAACATCCTGCTTTACTTTGACCCCAACACCTGCCGTGTTTTGAATCCAATACCATGTCGTTTGGAGTTCTTGCCGTTAGGCCCACGCTGAAACACCTGCAACTTTAGTCACTATCCTGTTTTCGGATACCCCCGCATATGAGGTCACCAGGGCCACTTCCACTTCCGCACAGGTGTTGGCCCGGAAATGACCTTCCCTGGTAGTATATCATAACACACGATGATGAAAGTAAAAGTCGAAGTCATTTCATAACTGACCACTGACCGGTTTGCTTATACGCTAGTTGCATGCAGGGAACCGAATCCAAAGTCAATTGCGAGAAAAGAGAACAAGAGGATATTAACAGCAGCAATTAGCAAGGTGATGCAAATGCAGTAGAAAGGATAAAGTTTTAATATAGTCGTAATGGGATGAGGCTATGTAGGCAAGAAGGAGAGGTTCAATGTGCTTGTAGAAGAATCGGGACATCAAAACACATTAAATCAGAATTTCTTTCTGTCACAATGGCATGTCTTGCTGGCTGATATGTATACAAGGAAACTGTCATTCCCAGATGTACATCTCATAGAACACCGCATTTGATGGTTTTATTATAAAATGAGCTAGTTATTATTGAACCATTAAAAAAAGGTCATATCTAGTTTTGAATACGTGAATGAAATCTAGTCAAGATGAAAATTGGAAAAAAAAACCATAGTCAAATAGGAATGTTGTTTATACTGGCATTAAATCGATTGATAAATATGTATGCGCGTGCATGCGTATTGGATGGACATAAATAGATTGATAGATAGCAAAATGAAAGAAGTTGATAACAAAGAAGGGAAATAAAGAAAGAAAGCAATGACATTAGCAGGGGCGTAGCTGGGGGAAGGGGTCGGGGCTATTTTATGGAGGGTGGCCCCGAAAAGCTTTATGAACAATAGTTCACTCTACTTCTACTAACATTATACAATAACAAATATCACAAAATGTTGGAGGTGGGCCCTCAAGGAGAAAAGACCCCGCATGGACCCACAAATCTCTAGCTATGTCCCTGTCTTTAATTATTTTCGTTTTATACGCGCTACTAGCCTCGTAAATGTGGCAGGTTTAATCAAATCTCATTGAATCAGTGGTTTCCAACCTTTTCATTATAAGGGACCTCATTTATTCAAATGCATTTTCATATGGACCACAGGCTTTTGAAAGATCTGCCTACACAACAAGCTCATGGACCCCAAGCTTTTGAAAGGTCTGCCCACAGACCCCAGGCTTTTCAGAGGTCTGCCTACTCAACAATCTCATGAACCCCAGGATTTTGAAAGGTCTGCCACGGACCTCCAGTAATACCTTTGTCGAACCACATTGGTTCGCGGCCCCTAGGTTGGAAACCACTGCAATAAATATCGGAGGGGGGGCTCAATGAGTCAAGTCCCCCCGGGCACGAACCTCCAGCGACGCCCTTGGGCATTAGAGGATGAAGAACGAAAAACGAAAGATCTACTGCAGTTACACTTCATATACCATTATGTTCTCTTGTGAGTTAATTTCTCTTTGATTCACTGTCAGTTATTTTTAGTATCTCAATGAGAATCTATTGAATCACTCTTCGGTTACAATCGAATTTCAGAATCAGTCGATACAACGAGTTAAGCTTTTATTCTACCAATCAGAATACTGATAAGTAGTTTTCCTTAATCTTTTGAAAACTTTCAATACTTTGAACGTAGAGTAACACTTGAAATATGGCTCCGTACCAAGTGTACATATCGAATGAGCGAGGAAACAAAAGTTCTATTTCACTGATCCTTTGTCTCTCAAATGTTGACTCAAGTTCTTACGCTCATTTGATGTTGTTATCCTTTCGCAAACATTCTGTGATACTACAATATACAGCATCCACAGGGATCTTTAAGAGACTCGACTGAAAGAAGTGCGAGTGTCATTAGAGCATAAGAAAGAAGAACCGAAGATGGAGACATGAAGCCAAGCTTATGACTTCTTCATTAGGTCTGAAGAAACTTACTCAAAATATATCATCTCTTACTGTTAATTCTTATTTTTTAAAAATCATGTTATACACGTTTTCCCGGGCAAATTTAAACGTACGGAAAGCAAATTAAAAAATACAGCAAGCAGATTAAAGAATACTGAAGCAAATGAAACAATACAGTAATCAAATTAAGAAAAATGGTAAAATGTTATTTTTTTAGTGAAATTAATTGAAACTTAACACGCAATATATTTTGCTTAAATAATAATTTATTTTGTTATTTTATATAGTTTTAACTTGGGTATCAGATTTATTACTTTTCAGATTTACCGAATTCAGCTTTTGATGTCAGTGCAAATTCAGCGTGTGGCTCATTCAATACACCACGTGCAGGCATGGAAAAGAGAGAAGCTGTAACTGTATATGTGTGGCTATTCTCGTGCATCTGTTCAATTCGCTTGTCTTTAATTTTCTTGGCGTATCTTTTTAATTTGCTTACACTTTTTTTCGTTTGCTTTCCGTATTTTTTAATTTGCTTGACTTACTTTTTAATTTGCCCGGGGAAAAGATATAGTTTTGTTAGATGAGCGAATACTTCCTTGTCTACGCATGCTCGAACGTAAACTGAGAACCTCAAAGATATGCACAATGACAAGAATGGAAATATCTCTTGCTAGCTGAACTACCTGCAAAGAGAAATGTGCGTGAAAGCGACACCTACAATCATCTAAATCTATTTGATATGATCTATTCACGAAATTCTTGCATCTAACTTAACCTTGATTTCTCGACACATTCTTGTGACAGAGCTATTTTTGTGCCAATGCAGTGAGTGCATAAAGTATCCGATACATTGGGAAATGTTTGTTTTAAGATACGTATACTGCTTCAAAATAGACAAAATTTTGGACCAAATATTAATATTGATACAATACAGAAATAAAATAAATATTGAAATTAGGTCGAATATAAAAGCTTTACAAGCAAAATTCAAATGTTGTCAAATTTGAAGCTGTATAAGTATGTTAATATAAACCTTTGTATCTGATGTGTTTTGCACTCAGTGTATACTAGCTGGGAATAAATGGCTGTTCTTGCTACGATTAAAACCTGTCCTCGTCATTTTTTACCTTGATCCTAACTTAGAGAATGCTACCGGATACTGAGGAAAGCTGGGGGGGTTGAGGAAGCGTAACGTTGCGACCATAACAACCAAGATGGGGACAGCAGTTCGAATAAATTGGTGTGTAAAAATGCCCAAGTAAATAATGTTTCGAAATGTGGGTTTCTGGGCATCTAACCAAACTGGCCTGTCGCAGAAAATTGGTCTCTGCAAACTATTCATAATCCTCAAGCAACGAAGTCAGTATACACTTTTTCTTCTAAAATGAGCAAATCTATTTTGACATATCTGTCTATCTATATATTCTAAACTCATTATCTCTATGAATATTAATCGTTTTATATCTATCTTTCGGCAACATTTTTAGTTTCTACTTAATTTTCTTTCCCTTATTTCTTTCTCTCTTTCTATTGCGCACTCTTCATGACTACGGATGTTTATTAGTCTCTCTCATTCTTTCCATATCTATCTTTCTACCAAACAAATTTGTTTACTAGCTGTTTGGGATATAAACTGATTCCCTGTTTCTATATTTCTCAGCCAAAGACTGATTATTTTATGCGTAGAGATTTTGCCAAACAATATACTCGGTGTATTATCGATTCGGCACCCAAAGCATGTAAAATATTAATAGCCGAATCTTTTTGAGTCATTATTTGTCCAAAGTACCATGTAGCATATATGATAGAGAATAAGCGAGAGAGAAAATATAAAGGAACAAAGAGAAAGGTAAACAAAAAGAAATACACTTTACGAAAAAATAAAAGACAGGAGTGAAATAAAAAAGGAAATATAGACAATATGAATAAAAAGAAAAGGAAAATGTAAAGACAGAATGAAAGAAAGAAAGAAAGAGGGAAAGAAAGAAGGGAAGAAAGAAAGAAGCTCAAGTGCGAAGATAAAAAAAGAAAGAAATGCAAAGAAAAAGAGGAAAAGAACCGTGAGATAAAGAGAAGAGAGAACAGACAGACGATAAGCAATGATTCTAATACCAGATATCGGTGTTCGAGCCCAGGTAGACAGCAATATTCTGAATGCTGTTTTTTTACGAAGGCATGTATTCTCAAGTTGGAAGATTAATGTAATACCACATATTTCGCTCCAATCCACCACAGTTGTCTAGGGGTCGTACTAATCTAAGCTTATCTAACCTAATAATGAACAGTGTGATTTTCTTGGTTTGCGGGTTGTAACATTGGATTATTCCACTGGCTGTAGGGTGTTAGTTGGAGGTTAAAGTTTTTATGAAAGATTACTTCCTGCCCACTGTTTCAAACTACGAACTATTCCCAGTAAACAAATTCAGTATTTCTTTTTCTAAAAACCCATCTTAATCCAAATATATCCATGAATTGTTTTTCAACTAGGATTAAGGAGTAGATCATATATAAAAAAGCCCAGATCAGGACAGTCGCCGTATAGCAATGATCAGCAAGCTACTCTTGCTGGTCGTTGTTACTGGGTTCGATTCTCATCGGATCTCCCAGTATAGTTGGTCTGATACCAACTCATGCGGAGTTACTATACTTATATAATGAACAGTTATTTTCTTGGTTTGCTGTTGGTAATACTCTCTCGCTCAGGGGTACAGATTTTGCTGATAGAAGTACCCCTTCCGACCATTTGAAACTATGGACTCCTCAACTGAAACAAAGTTTCTGTTTTTTTTCTGCGAGAAGAGTTTCATAGAAATTCAAATATATCCGTGGATTATTTTCAACTTGGATTAATGAGTATATCATATGGAAAAAACAACAGACCAGGACAGTCGTCGTATAGCAATGATCAGCAAGCTACTCTTGCTGGTCGTTGTTACTGGGTTCGATTCTCATCGGATCTCCCAGGATAGTTGGTCTGATACCAATTCATGCGATGTTCGTAACACTGGACTATTCCACTGGATTGGTTGGGGAGGGAGTTTAAAGGTTCGCTGAAAAAATTACTTCTTGGCCACTGTTTCAAATTTCGCTCTATTCCCGGTAAACGAATTCAGTATCTTTTTCTATAAAAAAAACAAACATCTGAATTCAAATATATCCTTTAATCTTTTTCTACTCGGATTAACGAGTAGATTATATGGAAAAAAACCCAGATCAGAACTACTTCCATTATTTCAAACTACGCACTATCTCGGTAATCGAATTCAGTATTTATTCTATATGAAAAAAAAACCCATCTCAATCCAAATATATCCGTGATTTGTCATATTTGGATTAACGAGTAGATCCTATGGAAAAAAAACGTCACGCTAAACTTGCTAGCCGTTGATAGTGGATTCGATCCTCATCACATCTCCCAGTATAGATGGCCATATCAATTCAATGCTAACACACTATATACTCATACAGGGTGTGGCAGAAGTAACTCCCCAAAATAAATCCCATTTTTAAGGGAAGCAACTATTACATTATTATTAAATTACTATTAAAAGCAACTATTAAATAGTTACTTCCCTTAGATAGAACTGGCGTTAATTTTGGTACAAATTGGGAGTTACTTATGAGACACCCTGTATAATAAACAGTGTGGTTTTTAGTATGCTCTCTGCAACACTTGACTCGCTCACCGTGGGCTAAAAACTTTGCTAATAAAATAATGTATCTTCTTGCCACCCTTTGAAACTATTGACTCTTCAACGGAAACACATGTGCTATTATTTTTCCTTAGAAAATAGTTTAATAGAAATTCAAATGGTCACTAGTTACATATAAAGATCAGTTGCTTTCCCATGTAATTGCTTAATATCTCGCAAGCGATTAACGAGATTGTATCCCAATAGTTACAACATAAATGCAATCTTTTTGACGTTTTGTTTTAGTCCAACGAATATCAGCTTTCCAACTTTTGTTTGGACTATCTAATCTCTTCTTCACATCTTTAATGTTGACACAACGTTTCGGTTGATTCATTCTACGGCCTTCTGTGTAATATGTGACATCCCTAAGGAAAGGGAGTCTCTCTTTTTATCATAGACAACAACAGAATATCAATTTGTTGAATCCACGATTGATGACAGGATTGTTCACCATGTATAGGTTGAATGTAAAATTATATGTTCCTGAAAGAACTTTTGAATCAATCTGAATATGATTATAAGTTAAAACCGTCTGCCTCAGATGATGGTTAACGAACCAGCATCGCAGTCCATTCGTTCGTGTAGTGACTTCGATCCTTACTAGGTGCCCCAGTATATAAACATTATGCCAAGCCTAGTAAATACGTTTGGTTAACTAGAGAAAGATTGTAGAGAAATGATGAATTTATTGAAATGTTGAATTTATTGAAATCTTTCCAGTATAAAACTTGTTTGTAATTTAACAATTAGGCTTTGCAAATAGAATAATGCTGTCGCTTTTGAATGTAGGGTCTTTAACGGCACTAATAGAGATTTACTTAGGTTCACTAGTTAATCTACTTGTCTTACATATCAGTAATCATGTATTCTCTCTTGACTGGCTATACCTATATGACCTTGTGCCATACATGGATTATATAAAAAGACAGAAAAAGATAATAAAAACAGGGGAGCAAAGACATTTAGAAAACAAAACAAAAATGAAAAATAAAACAAGGCTTTAAATAAAGGTTAGGCATCGACGAGAGTAATGGAATTCCAGACAGCACGAGGTACCTCTCTTCGAAAATCCTCATCTGCTCTTTGGACTGCCGGCAGTTTCAACTGAAATCCGTCGCCAATTTATAAGTGTCTCAACATTCCAGGTTGCTTCGCCTTATTCCTTGGCGGGCGCCAGAGATCTTACCGTCGTAAGCGCTCGATATTTCTCCAGTCTACACACGCAGACTTCATACACACACATCACTAACAATGAACTTTGTAATAGATGTTTCCGTGTGATAACCCCCGACTGAATCAATGCTTTCGGCCATCTTCACCGCCTAGCCAGTGTTCACTGGTCGGTAGCTCTTTACATCGAAGCTTATAATAGTATGTGAACATAGAACACCAACGACGTTGCATTCATTCATTTCTTGTCGCTCGCAGCCAGGCCAGTCAGAGGGTGTGGGAGCATGCGTTATTGAACCTCCTATAGAGATCGGACCCTCCCTCAAGAGGATGAATGGGATCACCACGGTAGATTCTTTATATGATCCCCAGCTGCTTACAGCACCTGGTATTCGCAGAGGTTCATCCATCTAGGCACTGACCAGGCTCGACGTTGCTTAACTTCGGTGATTGTATTAGAACCGGTGTATCCAACGCGATTTGGCCGTAACACCAATGTACTCATGCGGATGTTACCTCTTTGTCTTTTTCTCAGTGTACATCTGTTCAAAATGGAATCATCTCACTTGAGACATAACATG
>VCCN01003067.1:2871109-2881415 GCA_006491835.1 Architeuthis dux | reverse complement strand
TATTTTTGCATCAAACGACACCGACGAAGAAAGATGTTCCCTAACTGGTCAATGTTTGAAGCAATTAATATTTTCCATCACGGTATATATGAAACATAGCTAGCTCGGGCATCTGCCAGGAGAAGGGAACCCCAACAAAAGCTAGGACCTAGGGTCCTTGCTCCCCTCTTTCCACCTTTAAAGGGTGAAGTCGGCAGTGTAAACACCACAACTTCACCTGAAAACTTTATCACGCAGGTCTTTGGGCTATTCATTTACAGCCCCCACTGGCGTAGGACCTGTAAAGTCATGAAATCCCCTTCCCCCACATGGATCTTCGTTCGAGGAGCCAAGCCATCATATATGCAACATAATTCTCTACAGCTTTTTTCCGCCCCCAATTCATTTTCCTCACTCTGTTCCTTAATCAGCTTGTTCTTTCACCTTTAGTAATGTTTTCCACTTCTTTAACTACTTTGTTTCCCCTTTCGGTCATCAACTTCGATCGTTTTCTTGCTCTTTGTCGAAATATTAAAAAAATAATGGTAAAGTAATAGTAGAAGCTGAAGCAGCATGGGTAATAACAGCTGTAGATATTTTAAGCTTAGCCATGTCTGCCTTAGGATCACAACAGCAAGGCATAAGGTGAGGATCGAACCATCTAACAATGCCAGTTTACTTACTTTTGTACCACGGTATGCAAACAAAAAATATCCCGAAACTAAGCAACAGCAGCAGCTTTAAAAAAAAAAACATTTCTAGAGGTATAATCGATTAGAAATCTATTTTTGGGACCGATGCCTTCGCGAACCTGATTAAGTGAAGAATGTAGATCGAGATTCTTGCTGGAATTATGTCTGTAATTTCCTTGGCAGGCTCAGATGGACCCCGGCCGAAGCAGACCAGATGCCATAGGTAATCAGTGGCGAATTGGCAGGGGCCTCTCCCAGTTGGCAATCAAAAAGAGTCTGAGTTTTCGTGGTAAAAAAGAGGAAGGTAAGACGCTCATCTTAAAGGACTTGGGTGATTTTCCATCAGACTGAAGGTTTTGGAGGGGATAGGAAAATGAGTTAGGCTGCTGTCAGTGTTTCGAATGAGGCATCTGGTTGTGATTTTTAAATTAAAAGGTGAATGTTTTAGTTGGGTAATTGGTGGTAATAGGTCCAGGAATGTTGCATGTGTAAGAAAGGCCGTCAGCTCCTCACAACCTTCTGTTTACGGTGTAAGGGAGGAAGTTCATCACTCAGGCAAACTGTCTCGGCGGCAGGTATCTCATCCCCGCATGTTTCTTCTTCCAAGGAGCTGAGAATAGCAAAGTATAACGATGAAGTCCCAGATAATTATTGCTTTACTGGGGAAAAATACGAAAGGGTTTACTGTAATTTGTAGATGCCGTGGTAGTGATGGTAGTGGAGGGAAGAAGGAAGGTTAAGAAAGAGAGGGTCGGAAATAGAATTCGATTAAGAAAAAAAATTGAGACGAACCAAAGCTGCAGCTGCCCAAATTTATAAGCCTGGCAGGCTGTATATTTAATGACTTCATTATTTATTCTGAACAGCAGCAGGTGGATAAAGTGAGGATAGTAGCTCGAAGAAAGTCTGTGATTCTACTCTTTTTTTTTCTTCTTTTGAATAATGTAAATCGTACACTTAGTTATAAACGTAGATAAACACCATAAGTAACATTAAAACCAAGGAGATTTCATAAACTTAAATGCACATTTCTGAACAAGCCTCTTAAACTATTTACTAAACATAGCTATGTGCTATTTTTTTGTATCCACACACTGATGAATTAACTCTTATGAATATAGGCGCACTCACCAGTAGACTGATCGGACTTGTGAAGAAGAAAACCGTAGACACACAAATAATTGGAATGTTTAATTTTAGCAGTATCTGGACCGGGAGAGGTGATGACGTCAGACATGTGGAGCGTGACTCGAATTTCGACGATGCTAATTCCGCTTTCAATCAGTTATTAAATCATACACAGCATTTGGCAGCATTGTGCCTCCTTAAACTTTATTGCATTCTACTGTCCACCACTCTTGTTTTATAAATCATTTGGCTACGGTTATAAAAAGGGATGGCGTAACGAGCACCGAAATTGTCCAATTCAAAATAGATATTTACACTTTTACGAGCACCAACGGCGGACAAAGAGCTGGATTTAATAAACGGATTTTTAAGGAACGGGGGAAGAAGCATCGACAACACAGGCATGTCGCAGGGTTTCGAATGATGGAATTATTATTGTCAAACTCCAGTACACGTTGGAGTTGACTTTACCCCCCACCCCCCC
The DNA here is from genome assembly GCA_006491835.1 of Architeuthis dux. NCBI lineage: Eukaryota > Metazoa > Mollusca > Cephalopoda > Oegopsida > Architeuthidae > Architeuthis > Architeuthis dux. The sequence continues at coordinate 2,879,132 of VCCN01003067.1, read as the reverse complement.
CCGTAACAAGTACAACAAGGACTAATTCAGGGGAGTAAACTCTTCAGCCTTTGTCTATCACGTCACCAAATATATATAAAATGAATAACATTTCCCTACCGTGATTTGAAATCTCAACCAAGTGATTGGTAGGCATTTATCTTACCAACTGAGCTAAACTGACAAGTCGTACATATCCACGAATTTATTTATTATATATACAATACAACAGTTACATTAAGCATCTTCAATTGGAATAGAAGTAGGAGTGAAGTTTGACCCTGCAGCAGTCAGGCTTGTTAAGACTAGTTTCGCATACGAATTCTGATTGGTTTTTGTTCCAGTGGTCAGTCAATGAACTAAATTGGAAAGTGTGTTCCTATTATTGAATTCGTAGTTTTCACACTAGTAATTTCCGGTGATCCCCGCTTAGGATAAAGTGGCAGCAAATCTCTTCAATTCTCCAGCATTCTCCCCAGTACTCTTGTTGATTTTAGTATTGCTGTCGTCAGGATGATTTGAATTCCTCCTCAGATTCCCAATTCTTCTCATTTTTTTGCAAGACTCTTCGGAACTGTTCCAAGTGCTCTGTTATTGATGGGTACAGCTGTCACTTTAATATCTAACAATTTCCGAGTTCGCTTACAGATACTTTCCCAACTTATAACTCTGGTTTATTTTCGCTCTGTGGTCTCATAAACCTTTTTTTCTTAGTTTATGATGATTAGATTTGGTCTCCTGACCTGAAATGGGTAATTCGTTGGAAATTCAATGGTCTACATAATATTACATTCCTGTTCTTTAAAACTGCTTCTGGTGTGTGCTTATAGCATTGATCTGCACGATTATCAGTGGATCGCTGTTCCTAACCAGTCATGTCTATTTCTATACTCCTTCTGAGCTAACTTTCTGTATTCTCTTGATTCAAAGTCTCATCTTTGTTATTTGGTAGACGAGATTTACGAAGTATGTCTGGAAAGTATCCAATCATTTAATATTAACGGAAAAAATAGTCAAACTAGGACAATGGTACCTTAGCCGTCTTCAGGGCACTTCCGTTGGATCTGTACACACTTAACTCCACTTTTCAAAACGTTCTTAAAAGTCCTCTTTCAGGAACGCGGTCAACTGCTTCGAAACGTTCTGCTTAATCTCGACCACGTTCTAAAATCTCACCCACTTAATCAGCGATTTTAATTTTGGCGAAAGCCAGAAGTCGCAGGGAGTCTAATCTTGACTGTAAAGGGCGGGTTGACAGACCTTGTTGTTATGATGTTCCGCCACAAAGACATTTGATGCATTTCGCTGATCCACACACTCGGTCATTGTGAATGCGACCATCACACAGTACAATGGCGTCTCAAAGCCCACTGAGGGAGTTCACGGAAAAGTATCTACGCCGTTAGCCCCCCCCCCTGTTTGGCTTGGTTTCATCAAGGGCACGCAACCAGTTCTCTAAATCTTCAAAATGGCTCGATACTTTCCAGACAGACCTTTGTATTATTTTGTTTCATGTAATTGCTATTTTTGGCTTTGATGTAAATCGTTTTAACACACTTCTTTTGGGATACAAGAACGAAGGATTCTTTTTTCTTTTGTGCAGTTATGCTCTTATCATTCTACGTTTCGTTTTGTCTCTTGAATTCTCAATGGAATTGTTTTCATCATATGCTAGGCCTCTAGCATTTTACTTTTCTTTTCGTTATCCCTTTGACAGCTTTGTCGCAGTTTCTGGTTGTCCGATTATGAAAAGAAAGAGGATTAATATTGACCGAGATTTTGATGTAATTTTAACGTCTGACTCAACCAAGTATAAAATGTGGTAGCATTGACTGCTGTGAGAGAGGGAAACCTAACTGGCCAATAGATATGCTAAGCTGTATTTTGCTAAGCTGTATTTTGCAGCAAAGATCTCAGTAAAATAATTCTAATACTTACTGCTAAGTTTACGGAATTCTAACATGTACTTAAGTGTAAAGTTGCAGAGATTGCTTTTACTTGATCGATCCACCTCAGCCGTTGATGAAGATCAAATGATCGTTTGCTGACGTTCCCACGCCGTCGGTCGTAACAGGGATGACCGCATATACTTTCTTTTTGATTTTACCTTAGAAAAAATAGTTTTCAGCCCAGCGCGCGCGCGCGCGCGCGCGTGTGTGTGTGTGAGAGAGAGAGAGACGCCTTTCCATATGTAGGTATGATAATTTCTATACTTTTCGACTTTCCTGGAGTCCTAATTAATAGACGATCGAGGCCGGAGGGAGCTCTCGTTTCGTATCCGTCAGTCTTCCCCCAGCTGGGAGCCCTTGGTCCCCGAATCATACAGGCCACTGTTCCAGAGGACTACTCTGGTGTACCAGTCGTGTCTCTGTCTGAGGCTACCCCCCTCTTGAATTTGTAAGCCTATATATCGTTTCTGGGCCGACCTTTGTCACGTCATTGTTTTTAGATCTATGGGTCCATGGTTTCCGAGATATGGGCAGTTCTATAAACAATATATTTGATAAGAGCAACCTCACTTAAAGCTTACTACTTTCTTGTTTATTTGTTGTGAATTAATACATTAATCAACGCGATACGTTGTTTGACAAAAGTGATTCTTAAGTTAATGTCCATAATGCTATGTCGCAACTCAAGTAACCGACTAACTGCACTGTTCGTAACTGGAAAATAATATTTATTTGGCGTAATCATTTTCTCTTTATCTATCCCCTTCTCACTGTCACACACATGCGCATACACAACGTTTACATAACGTTTTAATAACTTATTTCACATTTGAAGGCTCCGAAATGAAGCTCTGTCCGCCTTAGATCAATTAAGTTTCCATATCTTATTTGACTCGAACTTGATATTGCGTAGTCATTGCGTTTTATTTTATTTTTCTGTGAAAAATAATTTGTATGAATTAAGTGTTTCCCTACTCCTGTGATGGGTTCTAAACCCGTGATGGAAATTGGTTTTGGGAACTAGGTATACGATGAGGCTGTATCTAGGATTATCAGGGATATCAAAGTGAATCAGTGCAGCTAAGTGGTCCGGTGCACTGTAAACAGCCGTAGATATCTTTCTTTTAAATATGGCCAATTTCGGGTCCGTTTAGAGATATACAGACAATGTAGAAATTGAGAAGTAGGTATACGCTGTACCCCGCGTACCCAATGACGGTAGGCTCTAAACTAGGACTAGTTATATTTTCTTTAAGTTTTAAATGACTTTTGAACACCTGCTTGTAATTAATGATTTAAGAGACCAATACAAAATCCAATGCATTATTGTCAAGATGTCTCAAGTATTTCAAGTGCGGTCTTCTTCGTTCACATAGACTAATTCACAATGCAAAACAAAACTGTTATTTCATCGCATGAATACGCAAGCTAGAGGAATTGAATTATTGCAATTGAACAATCTGAAAAGGTAATAATCAAGAAATGAAAAGTCTATTTTTTAAATTTTATTTCTATGTTATTTCTACAAAAGTAGATTACTTCTTCGATTTTGTACAAGACAGTTGATGTTGTTTGCAGGGTAGTTTATTTCGTAAATATTATTTGGCAATCAGTTAGAAACCGTCAACCAAAACTGTCAACAAAACTGTCAACATAGCCACCGAGAACATAAACACTGAAGAAACCTATCTATGGATGTGTCGCGCGTACAGGCCGCACCTAGTGAGTTGAACATTTAACTATTTACTTTTAGTGTGTGTGTGTGTGGGGGGGCAATTTGCAATGTAAGTTTATGCTAAATCGATCCCTTAATTTGTATCCGGCAGCATTCACGCTTGACAACCTGGACTTTTTTTAGTGATTACTACCCAACAAAAGGCGAGAGAAGTAACTTATTCATTGATTACATTTTTAATTGACAACCCCCAACGAGGCATGCTGCCAAAGACATCGGTTGCATGACGGTATCTATTGAGTGACTAACCAGATCTGTTTTATTTTATTTCTACAAATGTAAATTACTTGACCCCACGTGTTTTATTTTTTACAGGACAGTTGATGTTGTTTGCTGTGTAGTTGATTTCGTAAATATTATTGGCAATCAGTTTTTATATGATTCTATTTCAAAAACAAGAGCATGCATTTTAATTTGCAAGCCAATGGCGACTACGTTTTGAATATCATTTATAATGCATATTTGACGTAATTGTTTAGAATCGGAACTAATGAAATTAAGTAGTGTTGTGTTAATTAGGTTAGGACGCTCCTCAGCTTTCGTCACTCCGGCCAACAATAAGGTTTCCCATATTCATCTCAACAGATGTTTCGTTTCATGTCAGTGTCTTTTAGTAATGCAATTGTCGAATTTAACGCAATTAGAAGAGCGGTTAATGGAAAATAACAGACTTTATGGTTAATTGTTAAAGCAAGCATTATTAGAGGACAAACAAAGGGTCGGGTGAAGAAGAAGAAGAAGAAGAAGAAGAAGAAGAAGAAGAAGAAGAAGAAGGCAATAATAAGGAGGAGCAGTAGGAGGAGCAGTAGGAGTAGGAGGATTTTCCAGCAATCAGGGAGGACCTTATGCGTGGACACACTCCCGTGGATTATTCTGTCGGCAGTGAGACGTCATGGAGTGATCTTGTGTACTGTGTGACCGTTGCATTCACAACGCCCATTCTTCATTTTTTGGCAAAACATCGCCATCACCCAGGCTTGCCGGTCACCCCCACCCACCCCAGGCTAGATTTTCCAAAGCTAAAAGGGACATTTCAGACCATAGACGAGATGAAAGAGAACGCTACGAGGCAGCTGACGATGATCCCGAAAGAGGACCTTTGATACTGTTTTGACAAGTTGCAGAAACGCTATAAGTGTTTGAGGTCCCAAGAAGATGATTGTGAAGGGGACGAAGGCAAGGGCGACCTGATCGTAGCGCATCTCTCAATTTGAAGTCAACATTTCTAAACCTTTCAAACTATCTTCGGCAATTTCTTTCGTTTTAAAACTATCCAATAAACACCATCAACATGTCGGGTTGTTTCTGCAGCATTATTGCCTTTTCTAAACTCATAGAGCATTACTTGGCTTATGTGCTCCATAGACTCGTAGTTGAATTGTACTGTGACGACGTTACTTACTCGTTTAAAACTGTACAAACACGTACTAGCATGTATTATCATTTCAGGTTATCTTTTCGTTAATATTAAATGTCTGGATACATTTCGAACAGATCACGTAGAACAAGGGAAAAGAAAAAGAAAGCAAGAGATTATATGGAGAATAGAAAAAAGAAAAGATGGACGAAAGAGAGAACTAGAACGAGGGAAACAAAAAAAGCATTTTGTGTAAAAAGATGAAGACAAAAGAAAAAAATAAGACATGAAGGAAAGAATATAAAGAAATGTTCAAAATGCAAATAAGGGAGACATAAATAAAAGAATACTTTAATGCACGACAAAAAGAAACGAACGAAACACAGATCGCTGTGAATGACAAATCTAGAATGAAAAATCGCAGAAGAACAAAAGAAATGAGGAAAGGAAAAGGGTGAAAGCAAAATTTGATTAGCAGCGCTAATTAGGTGCACTTCTTTTCAAAAAGTAGATTAGTTCTTTCAACGCCACCTTAGAAAGTTTTTCTTTTGAATCAGAGAAGACTCAATTTGCATACCTGATCATAGTCCTTCATGACTTCTTCTACTTTGCGATGAATCAGTGTCATTGCCAAAAGCAATATCAAGGCAGAAAATCTTGCTGACTTGATAAAATATTCTACGTTCCATATCAGAAATTCTGGAATTTTACCAATTTTATAACAAACAAACAAATGTTTTATGTTTGATATAATGCGTGTTTATAAGTTTCAAAATTCGCAAGGTGTAGAAATCAATTGTAAAGACTTCAAGATTGACTTGGACGATCATTTTGTGCTACAAACTCCAGTGTTATTGCTATTTTACTTGAATAGATTCATGATGTGTGCACAATTAATAATTATATTTGCATTAGTGTTGTTATCACTTGGGACAAAAATCAATCAGTTTGTGAGTTCATTTTCTGAATGCAACATTTAGATTAATATAGTCATATCTTGTATCCCTATAATCACAAATGGGATCTACAATATCATAATTGCTGATTTGAGTTGTATATTAACGTGCATAGTTAAAACAAATTTAAAGGTAAGCAGTAATTGAAAACTTTGCAACTAACCCCCGGTCGTAAAGGATTGTTGTAATATATTATTGTTCATTAAATGACCTCTGCAGTGAGTAAAACATTAAACATTTATACCCTTGACGGACGCAGAAGGAGACCGCTTACTGTTATCTGTTTTATTTATTGTAGAAAATATATAAGTTTGCAGTTTTTATGAAGAGAAATATAACCCTTGCTTAGGACTGAATGGACCTTTAATTTAAACTATTTATGTATTTATTTGTAACACTCCTTCTTACAATATCTGCTATATTCGTGTGCAGTAGAGGGATTTGATGGATTTAAACTGTTGGAATATTGATGTTTTGTCACTGATAATATAGTTAAATAACTGTTCTGCTTCGTCATATTGATCAACAGAATGTGTTAATACAGTGTAGAGATATTTTAGGAGACCAGAATGCTATTGATTATTAACTGGCTTGGACAATAATTAATACGCATGCGTATAAAAACGCAAGGGCGACCTGATCGTAGCGCATCTCTCAATTTGAAGTCAATATTTCTAAACCTTTCAAACCATCTTCGGCAATTTCTTTCGTTTATAAACTATCCAATAAACACCATCAACATGTCAGGTTGTTTCGGCAGCATTATTGCCTTTTCTAAACTCATAGAGCATTACTTGGCTGATGTGCTCCATAGACTCGAAGTTGAATTGTATTGTGACGACGTTACTTACTCGTTTAAAACTGTACAAACACGCACTAGCATGTATTATCCTTTAGGCATTGTAAAATAGAGTGAATATCATTGAATTTCTCGTGATCACTTCTTTCTTGCTTTCTTTTTCATTTGCGTTTGCATCTGGGTATATGAATGATTTGTCAAAGTTGAAAATATGTGTGACTACTATTTACTGTCGCTACTGCCTGGGCAATAGTTATAGGAGAGTGGATTGCCCAGGGGCCCACTGAACCACTCTTCTCTTTAAAGCATCGTGGCATGCCAGTGATTAGACGTTTTCTTGTCAAAATATCTGGCGATGGGATAGTGTGCAGAAAGTCAATTCATAGCTTTGGAACGAATATAAGCGCTAAGGGAAAACAAGAAGCCACATCAAAATTGGATCTCAGCACGCCAACATTCCGTGCTGATAACTGTACATAATATATAATACTATTTGAGCTACCTATTTGTTTGTTCGTACCTGTTCTCCGGTAAAACAACGAAGCCTATTGATCTTATACTTGGCATGGAGAATCAATACATAGGCTAACCTTGGAGGTCACTCGAGATCACCAGAGGTCATTCTGTAGCTATTCTTCGGTTCTAAACATCAGAAAAAAAAGTTATGCCAGGATTTTCGTCATTCATTCTTTTTACGAATGGCACACATTTTTCCTACAATAAAATCAATTCTCAAACAATCGTGGTGTTTGTTCGGTAATCGCTTTTTGGCAATGAACCACTGATAGACCGTGTTTCCTCCTCGACTACTTCTCTTTTAACTATAACAACAACTCTCCTAAATCATAGGGTTCACTCTAACCCTCCTCTTTTGTCATTGACACAAATTCAACGTAATTCATTTCATACAGAGGGGAATGTACCCTCTACCGCCTTTGTTTTCTCATTGAGAAATATTCAACGTAATATTTTTCATAGCGAAGGCAACGTGGTGTGGGAATAAAGCGTACAGACATATGACTCTTGCTGATTCAGGACATTTTCTAAGATAAACTTGAAAGTAATTAGTCTATTAGTTTTTTTGTGGGGTGGAGCATTGTAAACCATTATTATCTATGTTTGACTACTATTCAGCTTCATCTTAGATTTCAGTTGATTTTTTCTGATCACTAAATCAGTAAGGCCATCAATCTACGACAGTCAGTAAACATTGTTTAGGTAAAGATTTATGTATCAGTTTTTAACTTT
>VCCN01003067.1:2835866-2850071 GCA_006491835.1 Architeuthis dux | reverse complement strand
CTAATATTCATGTCTCATCAACATACACGAACTTCAAAACACACACTCACACATCCATATACACACATACACTCTAGCACGCACAGACACACACACACACTTCCATATGGCACCAACCACTCAATAGCGGAGACATCATATACATCAAATAATCAGATAACTCTGACTATGCGCTCTTGATTGGAGACGGTGAAACCGAGGTAGCCATAAACAACGCCTCGCCTCCTACACCACACACAATCTCACCCCGACACACGTAAACACGAGAGCACACACCAACACATAAACACATTGACACACTAACCAAAGAACCCCAAAATACAATTAACAACAATACGAACGCACACACGAACACACACACACACATGAACACATACACACACTAAGCAAAGACCTCCAAAATGCTATCGACAACAATACGAACGCACACACGAACACACACACACACACTAACCAAAGGCCCGAACAATACTAACAGCAATACTAGACTTTCACGATTCATGAATTTTTTCTCTCACTTCCAAAAGTTGCGCTGAAGACACTAGTCGAGACTGCAGTCCGCAAAATGCAAAAGAATAAATGAAAGAATAACAAAATAATAATGAACAATTTCATAAATATACTCCTGGTTTGTCTTACATTTATTTGTACACACACATGCCAGGTGTATATTTATGTAAGAATTCATTATTTTTGTATTCTTTCATTTATTCTTTTGCGTTTTCCCGACTAAACTAGTTTCGACTTCTGTCTTCTTCAGCGCATCTAACTCTACATCCACCCCCAACAATATAGACGCTACTATTCAAACTTTGGAAATAGATATTAAAAAAGACATCAAAAGCCACATAAAAAACCCAATACACAACTCCGACCACGAGATAATTTACCCAATGATCAACGTGCATGCCGCAAAATACTCAACAATAGAAATGAGTAATGATTATTACTCAAGCCGACAAAGGAGGTGCGAAAGTAATTTGGTGTGTCGATGAATACCTCAGGGAACCATATAGCCAACTTAGAAACACGGAATTTTACAAATAACTCCCGTGTGATCCCTTCGAAGAGTATAAAACACTATCATTACCTATCTAGAAGGTATGCACCGGGACAATCTGATAGACGAAAAAACCTCTGTAACTCGTAAACCCATGAACATTAAACCCGCACGCTTTTACCTGCTACCCAAAATTGACAAGTCGAACAATCCAAGTAGACCAACTGCCACTCCACTAAGTGATCTAAATAGACTACTACATACAACCCCTAGCTAAGGAAGTTAAATCCTGCACAAGAGACACAACTGACCTCCTCAGCAAAACTAAAAACATTAACACGATAACCCAAAATGCGACCTTAGTAACGATGGACATTAATATCAGCAATGAGGAAGGGATAGCAGCCTTAAAACAATGCCTAGACAATAGAATAGTAAAGGAACCGAAAACAAATAATTACATCCCTAATAATTAATGCTTATAGCTTTAACTTCAATGGAAGACATTTTCTCCAAATCAAGGGGTGTGCCAAGGGGACCTAGCAGCACCATCACACGCCAATACTTTCATGGGCAATTAGAGGAAACATATCTATCCAGAAATTAGTAATGACTGTATATTCTATGATAGATACATCGACGACATATTCGTAATTTATACAGGGGGAACACCCAAACTAAATACATTACTTACACACCTCAACTCCCAACATGTTTCCATTAAATTCTACCATGAAATCTCCATAGCTTTTCTACGTAGATAAAATAGAAGATTACAAACCACACTATACACTAAATCCGCTGACACACACAACTATCTCCATTTTAAATCCCCACATCCTAAACACCTAAAATACCCCCCCTCTTTATCACAGGCACTCAGACTTAGAAGGATATGCCCAGACAATGAAGAACTTAATACAAATAGTGACCTACTTGTAAAAAGTTTTACACCACCAAGCTACCGACACAATTTGGCGAAGGACCAAACTTACAGGGCTAATATAATCCCCAGAGATGACACCTTAAAACTAGCGAACAAAGACATATCGAACCGCATACTGCTCATAACAACATTTAATACCCCCCCCCCACACACACACACTAACTCGAATAATGATGCACCGCCGGGACATCCTAAGACTTAAACCGGAACTATGTAAGCTTTTCCAAGAACCAGGTTTGGTCTCGTACCGTCGTCCCCAAAACATCAAAGACATGATAGGTAACAATGTCATAATCAACAACAGTGTCATCCAAAAACACCCACAATAAAAAACGTCAGCCTATGTTGCAACTACCTTCTATCCACAGACACATTCACTTGTGATTACGACTAAGAAAACCTAGAAGATTTACCATAGTTCAAACTGCAGAAGCAGAAAGTCATCTTTCTCCTAAAATGCATCCTCTGCAATATAAAATACATAGGTAAGGCCGAATTAGACTTAACATTTACAGGCACAAACTAAAAACATTAAACCACAATCAACTACTTCCCGTAGAACAACACTTCAGACTAGCAGGCCACACTTTTAATAGAGACGCTAAGTTCATCACCATTGACAAAAATGGAAAAATAAATACACAACAAAAACACCGCAATATTGGAAACACGTGAAGACAGATGGATGTCACGCTTACAGACCCTAGCACCGAATGGACTAAACAGTAATTTAAAACACCCGGGCATAAACTAACTCGTCACTACAATTATAATAATAACAACTGCACTAACAACGACTCCACACACCCTATTTACACCTACACATAGGATTTCCTTTTTCATATATAGATTCGATTACAACGTGTTTGAACAATAACGAAAATAATGGATAATCCATCACCTTTCAAAAATACCGTTTTCTACTCTCACACACACACACACACACACACACGCGCACACACACACACACACACACACACACACACACTTATTTTATATTTTGACTAAGTAACCCTGAGCAAGGCGTAGGAAACTTTTCCCAGTCATTATCATTTCAAAATATGAAAAGAATGTAATTTTAAATTTCTGAAAATAAACATTTATTTTAAATGCCTATAAAAGTTACTTTAAAATCTTGTCGGGTTATCATGAACTCTGTACAATATGTTTTTGACTTTAAAAGGAAAGTTATACTAATCCAAAATAATGATAATTATATATATCACTCATGACAATAAGAATAAAGCAATTGATAGAAGAACAAACGAGAGAGAAACACAGCAAAGATAAATGGGCGAATAAAAATACTCCAGGGCGAATTTAAAAGATAAATAGAAACTGTAGCAGACTAAAAGTCTTGGACATGGTAATGCAGAGGACACATAAAACTGGGAGAATAATTCTCTTATGATTGCTGCCCAAGATTATGTCAAAGATTGTTAAAACATAGAAAAGAAGCAAATATAGTCTCTGTAGAGAAAGTGATGACATTGTAAGCCACATCACAAACAAATGCAGAATATAACCTTAAGGGAATTAAAAAAAAAACCCAGCTAGCACAGAGGAGTAGGGGCAGTGATACACCGAGAACAGTGCAAACGACTTAGGTTCGACTATGTTATCAAATTGTATGAGCACACAGCAGAGGCTGATCTAGAAAATAAAATGTATAAGATACTCAGAGACTTTGCAATCCAGACCGACAACCATATCCAAGGATGAAGAGCAGGTTTTCTTGGAAAAACCAACCTGGGATAATATTATAAGACACATCTCAGAACCTCGCCCGGAAACTAAAGAAGTTGTGGAACATGAGGGTTAAGGTTGTATCCATAATAATTGGCTCATTTGGAACTGCTTCAATAGCACTAGAGTCTAGACTGGAAGAATTGAAGAATCGAACGAGGATTTAAAGTTAAAATCCTTCTCCAATTTTCAATTATTCTAGTCTAGCCGGTGGTGGTGGTGGTAGTAGTTGTAGTACTATAAACAAGAACAATATTAGCACTTTATATCTCTCTTCCGAGGGGACATCAATAAGTCCGTAGCCTGACGAAATTTTCATTGTATAATGTTCGGTTAATAATCACTGCTGACCTACCGTATATACACGTATATAAGTCGAGTTTTGAAAACCAAATTTTACGTAAAAATTGGCGCTCGACTTATACATGAGTAATGATTTTGTGTGGTTGAAATTCATAATGGGAAGGACTAGGAGTAATCTTTGGCGTCAGAAAAGCATACCCTAAATTAATGATTTCATGACGATAACTCAAGGGTCGACCTATACACGACATCGGCTTATATACGAGTATAAGTACATTGACAAAGAAGGAGATTAGGTTGAGAAATAATTATTTTTTGTGTAAAATAAATGCTTTATTTCATCATCTGGCTGCGAACTTACTGATGTATCTACGTATCTTCTGATCTTTCTTTCTTTTCGTCTCTGTCCTGTTTCATTCTTACTTGCACCGATGTTCTCTGGATGCTTTTAATATGACACTAGTTAAGTAATGTTCTGTAAGCGATCGTAACAGTAATTCACTATACGAATCAATGCAAATACGTAGACATATAAGTTATTTCTCATTTCTTGCAAATGAAAGAAACGAATGCAAGCACGGTACACTAAATCGTGCATTATTCAATCAGATAACCATATTCTGGGGTGACTGCATTGTATTCCCAGAAACTGGAATAGATATATATTTTACCGTCGTCATGACTTTCTGTCACGCGTTATATCTAAGCCAAATGCTTAAACCCCGCCCCAGAGGGACAATCGGTGACAGCTGCAGTTTCCTTTCAAACAACAAATAAATTATAATTTTGATAAATGAATGAATGAAAAAAAGGTAAATAAATAATTCTTTATTGGCCTGTAACTCCATAGCCGCTTGAAAATTTCCGGATTATAGAACAAGTATGGTGGCCGATTCCTGCGATGCAATTGTCCGGTTGTATTCGCGCGGGAAAGTGGACAGAGCGCAAATATATCCATCTCCTCGAATAGCGAACGGAATCATCCAACTGGACAAAGTTACGAGCAAAGATGGCCTGACCCTCAGACAAAGCACGTTTATCTTTTGCTGGTATGACACGATTCTGATCTCCGTTGTTTCCCACAGTTCACTTTCCGAGAGAAAGGCGATCTTTGGAAATGCTGACCGGCCAGTGATTCTTCCGCGAAATTACCACCATTCTTCGCTCTACCAAACACAAACGATAACAAAGTTTAGCCAATGGCGCTGGCAACAGTGGTGGCACCTAAGATAGTAAAGTTCTAAATGGGTTACATTGTTGGGCTTTAGAAGCATATGAACTGTAGGCGCTCCAGTAAAGTGAGCGGTGTTTTTGAAAATCTAGTGAATTACAATAAAACAATTACTACTCAAGTTAAATTATATTTTAGTCCCCATACTGATATTCTTTTACACAACTTAACCATTAAAAAATCATAGTAAGATATTTATAATAAAATGACAAGCACGAGTCTTAGTAATAAATAATTGCAATACGAATAAAAGCAACTATCTAAAAACATATCTAAATTGAGTATGGTCTCTTTACAATTTATATATATCGTGGACATTGAAAAATGAAGATAACATGTTTTATTTTGCTTGGTGATTGTACTTGTTACTCTGGGAATTTTTACAAGCTTTGTTCTGCTGTAAAACTCGATTCGTATATCCTCATATGAAAGTACTTATTTACAACCCTTGCTTATTCTGGCACACATTACCTTACATTATCGTGTGTTCCTGAATGGTCACCCATCTGAGCATGGAGCATGCTCAGCGCTGCTTAACCGGTTTGATCGTGGGTGGGGGCAGTGTTTTCAGCGTGCTTGACCATCATTCCCGCTATCTGAAAGTACATCTGCTAACTTATGTAGAAATATAGTTGGACATTGACCTTCCCCAAGATTGCGATTGTGGGCGTCACGGAGCCAGTACGTTTTTTGCCGGTCAGAAATTCGCATATGATCTCTGGAGATCCACTCTGTGAGTCGTAACTTCCAGCGGTGGTCTGACATTCTTGCAACATGGCCAGCCCATTGCCATTTGAGTTATGTTTTCTATGATATCTCTTACCCCTGTTTGTTTTCTAATATACTGTGCTGTCTTGTTATTTACCCACGTGATGTTAACCATGATTCTCTACACGGAATCATTTTGAAAACCTAGATTGAGATTTGTTCTATAGGATTTGTACATAGCGTTTCAGTACCTCACCGATATATTCATGCTTCCAGTTCTAATATAGCCAAACACGCGTACCTTTTTGTTGCTGTAGAACTGATTTCAGTATATTTTCCTCTAGCAGACTGACATGACTAGTAAAATTAACATAAACAACGTTTTAGATGGAAAACCAGAACGAATGTGTCATGAACCGTGCACAAATGATTTCATGGCGTATGCGATGTGGGCAGTAAATCAGTCATTGCGATTTATGGGTACGGGTATCCATGTGTGATAAAAATCCAGACAGTTATCAGACTAGAAATAGGTTTTATAGTCGCTTGGTGACGATGAGTGAGAACCTATCCATTGCTTGCTTTGGTGGTGGGTTTTCTTTTTTTCCTGTGAATTTCAAAAAAGAAAAAGGTATTTGAGTACCTCAGTGTCCCTGGCTATTATGATGCCAGATAATCGTAAATAAAGGGTTCAGTTGTGGGAACTATTTTTTTTGTAGGCTGCGGGTTGTTATTTGAACATAATCACCGATTCCGTTTTTGTTAAAACTCTGGTGAAAATCGCTTTTTGACCAAGTTTCACCCGCGATATTCTGGTATTTTTAGAGGTCGGATGCCCATTTTAGTCTTGTTTTGAAGCTTTGATACGAAGCCTTTGATTTTTATATACATAAACATGTTCCTTTACTAAGCTTTTGATCTTGAAATGCATAACAATGTTCCTCAAAGTACTTATAGCGTGAATGAGCAAGATATTGGAGCTTTTGGTCTTTTGTCAGTAGAACAAAAAGAAAAATCCCAATGTATGCATTGTAACTCTGTTTCATTGTAATGTGCATCAGAATCATAATGCAGAGTGTTCAAGCTTGAAGATAAAAAAAAAGGAATGAGCACTGTACACTTTTCTCAACTTTATAAAAATGGCTGACTGGGCACTTATCAAGTACACACACACACACGCACGCACACACACACACACACACACACACACACATTCCCAATAACTACTAAGGACATATTAATTAACTCCCATACACACATACTCACGCGCGCGCATATGTATAGTTTGTGTGTCTAATAATAGAAACAAGGGCATTACATTTAAGAAGATTAAAACAAAGTGAATCTGGAATAAAGAAAAGTATAAACCAACATTCTTACAGTACAACATCTACTCTAATAATGAACAGTATGACTTTCTTCGTTCGCCGGTCGTAACACTGGACGATTACATTGGCGGGGGGGGGGGGTAACATTTTGCTGAACAAAATACTTTTCAAACTACGCACTATTCCCGGTAAACGAATTCTGTATTTTTGTCTATAAAAAAAACAATATATCAATCCAAATATATACGTGAATTCTTTTTCTCCACTTGGATTAACAATTAGATCATATGAAATTAAATACAAAAAACAGATCAGGACATACGTCATATAGCAATGATCAGCAAGCTAATATTGCTGGCCGTTGTTAGTCGGTTCGATCCTCACCAGATATCCAAGTATAAGTGGCCATACCAATTAATGCTGATATATAATGAACAGTGTGTTTTCTGTTGGTTTGCTTTCCGTAACACTGGACTCTCTCACTCAGGGATAGAAAACATTACAGATAGAAATACCTCCTTCTCACCTTTTTAAACTATGGACTCTCCAACTGAAACAAATTTGTTATTGTTTTTCCTTAGAAAATAGTTTAATAGAAATTCCAATATATCCGTGTATTTCTTCACGGGTATTAACTAGTACCTTATATAATGAAGTGTTTGAGAAGGACTGCCGTTATGATCAGTAGTTTCATTTCCCAACTGTTGCATGTGTGTATACTATAATTGGATATAATGATTAATATAAATTTAAGAGCAGAAATAACAACTTTTGTATTATTAGACTACATGCATAACTTTTTTACTAGACAACATGTGTAACAGTGGATATATGAGTGTGAAATTGCGCTCTTTCTTCCAGGGAAGATTTTCAAAACAGAATATTTGAAGGGGAAGATATAACTCTATAAATGAAATGTACATCCATTCTGATACAGTTTTAACATCAAATACTGGAAACACAATTTAAGGCAATTATGATAATTTCATAATTATTCATAATTACTCTCCTGAATAGATTACCGATAATAAAAGCATGGCTTGCTGTCGGATTAAAATGAATGCAAGGGAAATAATTACCCAATAATTTCAACTCAACTCACACCCTGGTTACAATCAACAAGGTTTTTAATAATTCCTTGAAATATTCGGTCCAGGCAATCTTTCATCTCATAATTCCAGGAAGAATTATTTATATTATTACGTTTATTATACATGGAATAGCTCTATTTTGTCAGTAAGCTTTTCAGTAAATTCTGAACACTGATAATATCCTGCTTCCTGATGTTCAATGCACAAGATTGTTATCAATTTCAAACAGAACAACAAACTTGCGTCAACAAATCTTAAGTTACATTTGCAAAGTTCGGCTACTAAATCATCAAATTCCAGTCGCAAGCATCGATGTTACTATGGTGTTTCTCCAATCAGTTATGGTCCTGTGAACGACCTTCGCGTTCTTGCATCAACAATTGAATATTACAAATTCATTTGTGAATAATGTGACCCAAAATGTAACCATTGTATCCTCTAGGTACGACCCTGAAGTTTATAATTTGCATAAGTTTTTGTCCAGCAGTGAACGTATAATGGCTGGTGATGATGATGATTAAATTATCAATTTTGTTAATCATTAATGGTCATAACGCTAGAGAAAGGCCATGACTGCGAAATAAAACGACGCTTAACGATAGGTTGGAAAGCATTTGGTATGAATAGAGACATTCTGAAGAGCACCTTGCCAATGTGCTTACAGCGTAAAGTATACAACGGCTGCATAATACCAGCCATGACTTATGGATGCGAAACATGGAAACTAACCAAACGAGCTGAAAACCAGCTCAGAATAGAGAGCCATGGAAAGAGCAATGCTAGTGATAACTCTAAGAGATAGAAAAATATCAACATGGATCAGAGAGAGGACTAGAGTGAAATATATTATATAACTAATTATGCAGCAAAAGTGGAGATGGGCTGGCCACCTAGCAAGAAGAGATGACAATAGATGGGGGGAAAGGCTAACAGATTGGTGCCCATGGGACAGTAAACGAAGTAAGAAACGACCAGATACAAGATGGAGGGACGAGATAGAAACGTTTGCCGGTAAGACTTATAACAGCTGATGAGGATGATGATGATGATGAATATCATATCAGCTCTATCTGTATGCACATTTTATGTACAAATTTAGACATCCTGGCATCTGCTTACTTCCTATATATGCGTTTAGTATTTGCTGCGTCACTATAGATGTACTCCTTGGATACATGAAAGTGCTGGCATATTTGTTTAATAAAACCTACTCGTGATATGAGAAATAGCATAAAGAGTTGCATACAAAGTTGGTTCATTTATATTCAGTCATGTGTCAAACTACGTCCGACGGACTTACGTCCTATCGAAGATATGTCCCCATAAGAGTTTAAAACCCATTAACATTTGTTGACGGGAATTTCAGATATTGCAGTTCTATGCCCAACTGCAAATGACGACATTCTTGTCATGCTGTTGTTAGCTTGCTAAAGAGAACGTAGTGTATACATCATACTTGTCTCAAGTTCCCCAGACAGGGAAGGCAAAAAGGAAAAATAAAAGAGCAAACACCTTGCTGGGTTGATATAGTGAAAGAAACATAATGGGTAACTTTTGTTCCTTTCTCTTAGGACAGGCGAATAAGACATGTACACAATAGAGGTTTAATTAAATATATATGTGTCATGGTATCTTATGTTATACAGTGCGTATATTTCATTCCATACTATAATGGTGACATATGCTTAGATCAAGTTGTGTGCATACGAGCGGACACAAGTCGACGCATGGTTGTATCGAATGAAATTAATTTTGGAAAGATTTCGAGTTGAACTAAATGCCTACATCTTTAATACTATGCGAAAGTTGCTATTTTTGTGTGTGACTATGTATGTCTGCAGTGAGCTTCAAGGCAAAAAGAAAAGTTCCATGGGTCTGATTTTTTGCATGGATATTGACTTAACCCCGGGATCAAGCTATTTTATTTGATAATTCCAACAATATCGAGTTATTAGTTGGGGGTCCGATTCACGATGAAAGTATAATGCTAAACTGAGCACATATTTTATGTCCCGTAGAGTTGTGACACAGAAAGCGTATGTAAGTGTTCCACATTTTCGTAAAGAATGGAGAACGTTTTCATGGACGGGAGAGATAAATCTAATGTTTATATGTGCTTTTCTTCCTTCGCATTCCATATACGCATGTGTTTCTTTCTTTCTTACATTATGCGCTACCTGAACATCCGGGTGAGGGGGTCTGATGTTAAGACCCGAAACACCTGATGGCCCCGGGTTCATCACTGACGATATGTCCAGGTCGCACCAGATGGTGTGTAAAACAACAGATAAGTATGGCTATGCCTGTGACCTCCAGGAGAATAACTGGATGACAGTGGAGAGACAGTAGACAGCTTGGTGAGACGGCACCTGGGGGTGAGAGGGTTAGCACCCAAGCTGCAGCGTTCGGAAGGGAGCACCCAATCACTATGCTACGAAGAACCCAACAAAGAAATACCCCCAGGGGTGCCTGAGAAGAGCGGGGATGAGCACACGAAACGGACGGATTCACAGATAACGACCCAAGCTAATGTACAAAGGACTACGAGTGCAGCCTGCATATGCGGCAAAGTGTGCAAACACACTAGAGGTCTAAAGATCCACCAAACCAAGACGAGAGAGCAACTGGTGTAACGCACAGTGCCAGTACCTGATACAGCACCACATTACTCCCCAAAGTATGGCGCCAGTCCGATGAATATGTAGATGCAGCCCTTGAAACAACAGTCAGGGGTTACGGGAAGCAGAGGCCCCAGATAATGAGCACTTTCATAGCATCACTTCGGAGAGCTTTGGCGTCAAACAACATCGGACTAACAACTCAACTGCAAGACCTAATCCAAACCGAGGAGAGGCCAAGATCGGCCAAGATCAGAAGGAACTGAGGTCACTCAGCAGTCGGTTTAGAAAGGCAAGTAAGGATGAGAAGCGGCACAGGAAGATACGAAAGGAAGAGGCTTGCAAGCGAAATGCCTTTATTGAAAATCCATTTGTGAAGAGATTTACTGTCAGATCAGCAAGACCTCTGGTGTCATCCTGAGGGAGGAAAACCTTGGCCATTGTGAAGGCCTCGTATCCCCACCCGAACCCGACACCATATTAAACATGAGCTAACCCACATTGAATGAGGTCAAGGAGGCCATAAAATCGGCCTGAACATCGTCAGTCCCTGGCCCGAATGACAGCCGTAAAAAGGTCTTTAAAAAGTGCCGCAGGCATCTGGAGCACCTTTGGAGATTGTACATGCTTATCTGGATGAGGGGAAGGGTGCCTGAGTAGTGTCGCTATACAGAAGTCGTTTGGTTTCCCAAGGAAGAGAATGCTATTGACATCGAGCAATTCAGAACAATATCACTTTTCAGTGTGGAATGCAAGATACTCTTTAAGATTTTTTCAAATCGCCTCATGGGATTCTCCTGATGAAATTCTACATCGACACCTCGGTGCAAAATGTAAGTGTTCCAGGATGTATGAAACACACAGGTGTGGCGACCCAGCTTATTAGAGGGGCACGAAGAGGTAGGAGGACCTAGCAGTGCAGTGGTTAGATCTTGCCAATGCTTACGGGTCGGTCCTGCACAAGCTAATATAATTGGCTCTGTCCAGATACCACGTCCCAACGAAAATTTGAGACCTCCAAGACTATTACAACAATTTTAGTCTGCGGATCTCTTCTGGTACTTTAACATCAACTTGGCATCCACTGGAGAAGGGCATCATCACGGGTTGCACTATTTCTGTGTCACTATTTGCACTGGCCATGAATATGCTGGTGAAGTCTGCAGAGGTTGAGTGCAAAGGACCCAAGTCAAAATCCGGTATGGGAAACCCCCGATTAGAGCATATATAGATGACCTGAAGGTCACAACAACACCAGTGAATGGATGCAGGTGGCTCCTCCGGAGATTCAAACGTTCACACATGGACTAACATGAGTTTCAAGTCGGGGATGTCCAGATCACTAGTCCTCTTCTCCTCAGAATAGGAAGAGTGACTGACCAGTTCATCTTCTCTTTGGGAGGCGCCCGAATTCTATCCCTGACAGAAAAGCCAGTTAAGAGTCTAGGCCGGATTTTCACCAGCAATCTGAAAGACACTGCCGAACAGTCGAGGGGAATCGTTTTCCCTTTAAAATATAACCTGTGTTCCTGTGTCATTTTCCCCCGGACAATGCCGGGTAACCTTGCTAGTTTTTTAATATTTATCTTCTCAGCAAAACGATTATAATCACCATTAAGAATGTTAATGTTGACTAATGTATTTTTCAAAAGGAAAATTCGTTGATATTTATGAGCTTAACAGAATGTGAAACGAGTATCACCACAGAGAACCAAAAGTTAACAGCAAGTTGGTGCAATGTTGGTTGACTATCATACCGATAGTTGTCTGTTGCTGTGTGGAGATTTGCATAGCATCCTGTGCCTGAATGTTTTAAGGTGGGAGGGTCGTTCCACTCTTTAGGCCCCCAAGGTCGGTTTTCCACTGGTACGATGAAACGTCATAACTAGCGGCCTTTTTGGCAGCAGGAGTTACCTGAAAGGAGCTAGAGTTTGCCACTAATATGCCTTAGGAGCTCCACTCCTGGTTTGTTTTTCTGTCCGAGTAACCTCTTAGCTGGACTGCCTTACAGGGCTGAAGGGTTCCAACTACCCAGCTATTTACCTAAAGCTGGGGTGGTGGTGTGGATTAGTGGATTCATGCCTTTCCCAAGGGTATTAGTGTGAAATGAACACAACCTCCGCCGGAACTTGTACTAGGTTTGCCGATTCCATTTCCCATGACGGTAACTGTTACGCTACCCATCAGCTCCAAGGACTGCAACACTATCTCGTTAACCATCACTCTACAGCAGCGCTTCTTCGACTATTACATTGTCATTCCACTCATGACTAGATTTCCTTATGTTTTGGTTATTTTCATCCTATTCTACCTTGTGTTACTTTTATTATGCATAATTCATTTTGTATCATGAGCAAAACACACAAATTAACTCATTTCTTAGTGTTTTTCGAGCATCCCCAAAATGGGTCTGGTTCATTTTCCCGGAATTCTCTTTCCATTCAATTTGCTGAACGTTGATTGGCCGAATCATGACTAGGCTGCCTTATCTCCCCGACTGTTTATTAGCTTGAAAAACAAAGGAAGACAATTCGTGTCACACGACATATATATTGTAAATATTAAATCTTATCGTAAATAAATACTACATTTAATGGACTGCCACCCTTTTCTTCATAAGTCGTAAACATCGCACTAATTAAAAAAATAAATTAACTGGTGTTTTTGTAAATAACAAAATACGAAAGAATAACTGCTTGGGTAACTCGAATTGTCTTCATTTGTTTTGCAAGCTAATAAACAGTCGGGAAGATAATAAGTCAAAAATGATTTGGCAATCAACGTCCAGCAAATTGAACTTCGGGAAAGTGATTTTCGGGAAGATGAATGCACCCCCCCCAATATATAAAGGAAACTAGGTGTGATAAAAAAATTAAAACAAGCATTTTAAAAATTATTTTCTAGTTTCCATAAACAACAGTCTTAGAACTTAGCATTACATTTTTAGAAAGAAATATTTCCTAATTGTATTTGTTTACCAAACGTATTCTAGAGTATAGAAAAATACAAATATCTTGATAAATCAAGTCATTAACCCTCCATATACCCCTCTTGTTTCACTCATCCACAAAATCATTTCATTCACCCATGTTTAAGTAGCACTGCTCTACAGGAAACTCTAATTATAAATATTTACTTACCTTAGTCCACAACCCTGATATTCACTAAGCTTAGTGCTACTATAGATAAACAGACAAACTTAGATCGATCCCACTGGCAAAGCCTTGCCTGACT
>VCCN01003067.1:2761209-2772037 GCA_006491835.1 Architeuthis dux | reverse complement strand
TATGTGTGTGTGTGTGTGTGGAATAAACTTGGAAGAATGGCGCAATAGACTTTTCTTTACCCAATCTTACCACATTTGGCATTGTGCCGTACTAAATAAACACAGTAAATATTGTAATAACTGAAGCACCAAACACTCTTTTTAGATTATTCCTCAGAATATTGAAAAAATTAAACTCTCAAAATAGTAAAAAAAATAAACTTCAATGATAATTCTATAAAAGACATATTATTACTTTTGAGCAACAGAATTCTGGAGTGAAAAAATGTTACATCACCGATGTATCCTTGAGATTAGGAAAAAACATCTCAACAAATTACCTCAAGGTAAAGAAAGATCACAATAAATAGTATCTCCTTCGCTGTCAGGGAGTGAGATAGTGAGGTTTCATATTAATGAATAATGCAAACTCACCTGAAGAGAGTTAAAAAAAAAAGACACGAGTGGGTGTTTCACTGAGAATTTTACAAACGACCCACAGACCAATGGTATGTGCCTAACCTAGAATCTTTCCATGTAAATAAAAGAATGATTCCTTGGGAATTTGAATTTCAGACACTCTCCAGGCCAGAATATATGGAAAGAAAAGGCTCTTAACACTTTCGAGACTCCTGGGACAACACTTTCGAGACTCCTGGGACTTTTAGAAGTCTACTGGGACATATGTGTCATTAAAAATAAAGTAGATGATATTTTACTGGCTTTTACAACCGTAAGCAATTACGTCGTATGTAAACCCCGCAGAAATTAGTCTGAATAGGAAAGACGGGTAGGCGAAGTTCGGTGTTTTTCATCGGTCACGGGATAAATGTCTTACGGGACAAATATATCCCATCATGATTCTGATTCTTCAAAATATGGATTTTGTTTTTATTTGTTAAACAATAGTATTATTTAACGCTTGAATAAAAATTAACTCCTTTTTGTTTTTCATTTTATACCATTTTGAAATTTCAGGCATTAAGCATCTTAATAGGTTAGTCTTGGAAAAGTTAAATAAAGGATATAGCCATTCCAGCAGAATATAGGGTGAGAAAATAACCTAGTGTCAGGATTTGCCCGGCTGCGGAAATTGCAGAAAATAGTGATGATTATTCCAAGAATCACTGGAGCACCCAGAATTGTCTCAAAGACCCTTGCAAAGAAAGTGGAACAGTTTGACATTTAAAGAAATGTAGACTAAGGTGCCATCGAAGTTGGTGTGAACGCTTGGGAACATTCTCAATGTTTGAACAGATTTGCTGTCACCCCAGATGATATCACCAGGTAGTTCTGGTATGGATATTCAAATTCTATGTGAAAATGCAAATGCGTGATCTATAATAATAACCATGCACGATGCCCACCCCCTCGAGATGACGTTGATATACTGTATGTGAAAAGGAAAGAGAAAGAGGACGCGTTAAAACTGAGGATTGTGGTGACTATCAAAGGACCTGAGTACTACGTAAGCCATAATAATGAAATATTGATTATGACAACCAACCAGTTCTTGCGGAACTGACAAGGAGACACATTTGGGATCAGAAAACTTAAATTTGTATGGTCAACGAAGATTTCACGGACATTTTACAAGAAAACAAAAGGAGTTGCAGACGAATAGGCATGGGTATGTTGCAAAGAGGACATCAGAAGAGAGAAACCTCATTTACATTTTAGCAGCCTAAAACCTTATAACAAACTACATCAGGGACGAGGTAGGACACAGCAGAATAGCAAATGTATTCAGAGATACAACTGTTAATCGTAATATAAGCAAATGCAGCAAACTGGTTCAAAGGAATACACAAGTATGCATGACTGGTTAGGAAAAGTGATCCACTGGGAAATAAGCAAACGACTGGGATTCGGAACAGATCCGAAGAGTTCTGCGTAAGAATCGAAATCATCCAGACATGAGCATTATAAGAATACGAAAGAGAGTGCGGGGTATTGAGAAGGTAAACGCCTTGATCATGAATGCTGATTTTCAAAGCAGGTAGATTCCCCATACGTGGAAAATTGGCACAACACAATCTTCCTACGTTATCGAGTCCGATATATCGCTCTGGCAGAGCTATTTAAAGTAGATTTGTTTATACAGTGAATAATTGTTAAATGATATTTTGTACTATGTCCAGTGACCAGTTTCTAATTTAAAATCTGCTTCATTATTTAAGTGCCATGTAACACAAACAGCTTTTTCTTCCTTATTCTCTCTTCGCAATGTTTTACGCATTTTTTCTTTCTTTCTTTATTATGAAAATAGCCAACAGTGTAAATGTTTTTAAACATTTTGGTGGAATGTTATTATTTACTTTTTCTAAAACATCAAGGGGGAATTCTTTGACTTGTTGGGGGTCAAAAATCGAGGGGGGATTTTCCCCCCTTTTCAGGGGTCAACATCGGGGGGGGGGTGTAAGTTTCTTTTTACTCTTTTAGGGGTCAAAATTCGTGTGATTGTATTTTTTATCCTTTTAGGTGTCAACATCGAGGGGGAACTTTGTTTTTCCCTTTCATGAAATCTTTATAAAATATCATTTGTTTTCTTGTGCTTTTATATTTGAAGTTATTTTTCCCGGTCAACGCGTAAATCTTAATTTTTTTTGTTTTGGAAATTGTAGTAGATTTTTAAAAAATACAATGTAGACTTTTTAAACGTATTTTATTACTATTATTTTCGATTAGATTTCAAGTTAAATTCTACCTCATTATTTAATTGTAGTGTAAATAAAAAAAAAACTACATTTCCCCGAATTCTCTTTTCGCATTAAATATATTTAAAACACACACATTATAAACTTTCCTACGCTGTTTACTTCTTTCGTAAGTGTTCAGAGATAATGAAAAACAGGTTGTATGAGAGAGAGAGTGAGAATGCTTTTATATATCATCATCATCAGCCGTTATAAGTCCACTGCTGGACGAAGGCCTTTCCCATCTCCTTCCATGACAACCTATCTTGTGCTAATCTCTGCCAGGTCTTACCGGCAAACCTTTCTATCTCGTCCCGCCATCTTGTGTCTGGCCGTTTCCTACTTCTTTTACTATCCCATGGGCACCAATCTGTTAATCTTTTCCCCCATCTATTGTCATCTCTTCTCGCTAGGTGGCCGGCCCATCTCCACTTTTGTTGCTTAATTAGTTGTATAATATCCTTTACTCTAGTCTTTTCTCTGATCCATAACTTTTTTTCACGTTCTAGGGATCAAAATTGGGGGGACTTTTCCCTTGTTTTTTTAGGGGTCAAAATCGGGAGGGGGGACTCTTTTTCCCAGAGGCGGAAGCCATAGTTTTTCACTGTTTAGGGGTCAAAATCCCAGGAACTTTTTCCATAAAAGGATCAAAATCGAGGTGTGGAATTTACTTCGCTTTTTAGTGGTCAAATTCGAGGGGCGATTTGTCTCCCTATTATGGTCAAATTCGGTGGTGGGGATATCCTTTTAGGGGTCAAATTTCGTGGGAATGTTTTTGTTACCCTTTTAGGAGTAAAAAATCGATGAAATTTTGTTCTTCCCTTTCATGAAATTTCTATAAAATATCATTTGTTTTCCAGTGTTTTGATATATTTGATAATCATAATAATAATTAAAAATGACAAAGTCAAGATTTTCACTAGGGAAAAGTGGAAAGGCGAAAAAAGCGATCAGCATTTATTTTGCAACGAGCGGTTATAGAAGCAGCATGGTTCCTCTCTCTCCTACACACCAATCTCCTGCACCTCCTACCACCAAAACCACCGCCGACTCAGCCTAACATACCACAATCACAATATTTTGGTCTGAGAACGCTCAAAAATGTTCCCTATATAAATTAATGTAAATGCATCTTCGTGTTACACCATTTTGGCTTATGAATGTTATCTCCCTGCATCGTAACTATGTATTAACTGATTTTCATTCATTTTTTTTGTAACACTGGCGTTGGCAGAAGTATGCACATTCTCAGTGCTTTCTTGTTTATTTCGTTGTTTTTGTTTTCAAGAAAATATTGGAATTAATATTTATTTGTAAAACTAGCATTCTTTTACTTAATGTATTCATGATTCCCCCATGATCGAACACTGTTGCCATAGTTAAAGGATGACAAGTGTGACTGTAGGTTGCTTTATAAAATATGATTAAATTTGATTATACCAAGAATCGATTTATTTTACTTGAGAGTATTTCGAGTATCCGGCCACGCGTCAGCTGACCATTTTCTAAACGTCTGTCAGAAGAAAATGTCTATTATTTTTACTAAGAGTGAAAGAAATTCGACTTCATTACTACTTTTCATGAATGTTCATGCGGAATAATTCTTATTCATTTTCTGCCACAAGTTTGGTCTTTCTAAATGTTTTCTATAGTTTTATAACTTGGATATGCGACGAGTGAAGATTGCACACAATTCAATTGTATCAATATTCCCAAATCTAATATTGTATATTAATTGACATTTCTTAAATTCTCCTACTTTTCCACTGCTATTTTTATTCTAATTACAGACGTTGGACATTAGCTAAAACAATATTCAAAATAAAGCACATTATTGAAAGATTGATTAATTCGAAATCATGATTTTCGTCAAGAGAGGTACAGGAACTCTTCAGTTAACGTCGTTTCATTCAACGTCGTTTCGTTATAACTATGTTGAAAAAATATATAAATATACGATAATATAACATATTGTTGGTGGAATTGCGAATTTTTCTGACTAGACATAGGTTAGTCACAAAAATTAGATTACCCCTTATGTATATAATTGTGTATATGATAAAATCGGTTTCACTTAACTTTGTTTCAGTTAAAAATCGTGGTTTTCAGGAACCTAACCCCGACGTTAATTGGGAAGTTTCTTCACATCTATGTTATGAAGACCGGAGAATAACATCAGACAAAGCAACATCAAGATGTATTTATCTTCCTGGGGCAACAATGCAAGAATCAAACGAGTGAATAATTAACACATCTCAACAGACAGCAAAAATATCTTGGCAATTCTCTAACGTGTCGAAAGCACCCGAAACATTAATTAATCAATGTCCAAAGATTTCCCCAAACATACCGACCAAGAGAACAAGCGAGGGTTTAACTTCCCAGTTACTCAAGTCAGTGCTTGATGGAATTCAATGTCAGAGTAGGAATATATTTCCCATCATTTTAAACAAGCATTCTTAAAATTGATGCGTTCTTTTCTTTTCCTTTCTTTAGTGAAATGAGAGAAGCTCTGACATATCAGACTCGGATATTTATGAAATAGTAAACGTGCCAAGACCTCTGCGCCCTGTTTGCGTTTTATTTCGTCTGGCCGATTAACTGAGGTAAACTGCTTCTGGAGACGTTAACACACTCTTATAAACACAGGCGCGTACATATATTTAAATGATTTATTGAAATTGGTATTTAAGATTCCATGTAAGAAATAACGTTAAAATCTATAACAATAGATACCTAGATATTTCGTTATATACAGTGTCACCCATAAACGAGTACAGCCCTACCAATTTTTTTTATAGTGAGTTATTTTTTCCTAAACTGAACATAGCAGGATTTTAAGTTTGTGGGGAGGAACAGGGATTACATTTACAAATTATTTGTAATCCAAAATTGGTCCGTTACTTTGCGTCCGCATTACGGAAGTAAGGCGTCGAAGTATGCGATTACTTCGAGGAAATATTATGGAAAATTAACAAATGAATTCTTTACCACACGTGGGGCAGGATCCAGTATCGGTAAGCAGTAAAGGTGTTTAAATGCAAGATTAACTTTGGTATCTTCTTGGTAGAACAAAGAAGTAGAGATTTCCGCCTACCCAGCGTTATGAATGCGTGGCCTTAAAGCCAAGCACAGGTCGCCCTACGATCCGATCTAGTTATCGTCGACTGATCCGTAAGTTGAACTCCGGTCAGTTTTCGCAAAGTGTTTATATGTTTATTCGCGGATCGAGACGTTTTCTATTCATGTCGCTACGACACAACTCTCAATCGCTGCAGAAAGAACCTTTTTTTTACAAGAAAATGGTTAAGAAAATAAATAGATAGAAACATTTTTTCGCATGCAATTTTTGGTACTTTCAATCCATAATACCTTATTTACCCCACACGTAAAACCATTTTTTGTTATTAAACTAACAAAAACCTTTTCTCACCGCGTACCCATTCGTCAAACAATATTTTAGATATACTAAACGCACAATAAATTTATGACAAAACTACAAAGTAAACAATAATTTATTTTAATACAAAACTATTAGCAATTTTCTAATTCAATTTTTACTTTTATCGTAACTTTCAGTATTGAAAAGACACCAATATGTTTTACATCCAAAAATGAGGCAAACATAATATAAAAACATCTAAACTTTCTTTCGTGAAATATTAATCAAAATATGGTAAATCGACCCTCATATTTAATCGGCTGATACAAAAAGGTCGACAGTTTCTATTTGTTGTTTAGTTGAAAAGGAAGTGGCGTTAAATTCATTCTTGCTTTTGATTGGCTAGAACATCTGATTGGCTCGTAGAAAATAGAACCATTTCTATTTCTAAAGTTCAGTCGCAGATACGATCACAGGCGTTGTAAAAACACTCATGTCGACAGCTGATCGTCGATTAATTGATAACCGATTGGACTCAAAGAATCATAGATTTGACCATATCCAATCGTGCGACCTAGGACTAGCTTTAGGAAGGATTTAATTGACCACAGTAATGGACAGAAGCAATAACGAACTGCTTGATTGTTTACCTAAAACTGAAAAATAAGAACCGCATACTTAGGCCTTAGTTCCGTAAGACGGACGAAAAAGAACGGCCCATTGTAACACAAATTGTAATTCCCGCCAACCTGGAAAAGGTAGAAAATGAAATTTATCTGAAATATACCAAAAAAATATCCGTTGTTAAATAATGTTTAATGGAATGAATATCTGGAAATATCTTTTTCATTTTTTTGCCACGTATTTAATTTTTTTAAAAATATATCGAAAGGACCCCACCCTGCTGAAAATGGAGGAATCGGCCCTGACCTAACCTAGGTAAAGAAAATATATAAAGAAAAAACCCAAATAATCGCAAGCAATGAAAATGATAACCTAGATAACAGAACTTTACTAAATTGTTTACATCTAAGAAAATGGTACCTCCCAACGACTATGACAGAAAAGCAATATGTGACGAAAGAATGCACGGAACTTGTTAGAGAAATAATGTTATTGTATTAAATGTTAGTCCCATTCGTAATTTGAATGATTTTATAAAAATAGACATATAACTCATTTGTATCCAGTGTTTTAAAAGAATGTATTTTACTAAGATAGTCGAAGTTGTATAATTGCTTTAAAATAAATCATCGGCACACGAATGTTTAATTCAATGTGCGACTTTCTTCGTATAGCAGTTGTTTGTTCCAGGGTGAGCTGTTTCTGGTATGGGCCGAAACGCAGGTCTTCAGAGATTGATTAGTGGTACACGAGACGCGAACATTTAGTTCCAGAAATAATTTGCTACAAGGAAGACGTGGGACAGTCTTCTAAGTGGTTACGGAGAGATTTTAGAATCGACGGAGACAAAAAATGACTTTCCTGTTGCTGCGTCCAGCAGAACTGTTTCCATGATGTATGTTTTTTTCCTTCTGACTCTTCGGGATTCACTTTCGAAGACTCTTCGCTGATTCCGGCCTCAAAACCTGTACAGCTAATGGTTCGGAGCAATTTTTTAACCGAAAATCAGGCATCCATTGTTTGATATTTCACCCCGACCAAACCTGCAAAAGTCTGCCATGTTAAATGACTAATCTCCGAATGAGAAGACATGTTTATGCAACCTGGCTCCAGATGCTACTACGAACACTTTGAAGTACGTTGCCCTTTGATTAAATAAGTGTGAGACCTGCACTTTATAATTTGGTCGAAATCAGTGAGGGTTATTTTATGAAGTTATTTTTCCCAGTCGACCTTTCGTATACATGCGAGAGGCCGCTTTCGTATTACTAACACTCCTTAGCAGTATTCCGTAATGTAGGAGTTAATTCTTTTAAAATCTCATTGTTTAGAAACAGATATATAAAGAATAAGACGTAATAAATATTCTAAATGGTGCGTGAAGGTATATATTTGTACCGTGTTATTCATAAAGAATTGTGTAATGTATGTAATGTTTCGGTAAGAAATGTGTTTGATTAAATCTATATTTTACATAAATGCTTATTGTCAAATATAG
Organism: Architeuthis dux; assembly: GCA_006491835.1. Classification (NCBI taxonomy): domain Eukaryota; kingdom Metazoa; phylum Mollusca; class Cephalopoda; order Oegopsida; family Architeuthidae; genus Architeuthis; species Architeuthis dux. The sequence goes on along the minus strand of VCCN01003067.1, from coordinate 2,763,858 downwards.
TGCTAAAATGCTATAACTCCAATGTAAGTAAAACAAATCAGATCATATAAAGCTGTGACACACATAATTATCTGTTCCAAATGTTAATGTAAAAACAAAACATTTCAAAAACTACTCACTTAGGAAAAATGTATTATTCGTTCACTTTGAATTAACACCTGTAGTAGTCTAGACTTTTTGCTTGTTCCTTAAGAAGTCGTTAAGTAAACTCGCCCGCCGAGAATAAAATGGAGGAGGATGCATATTACCTACACAGACAAAGTGTGTCTGTGTGTGTCTTTCTTTTGTTACTATTACTACTAATAATAATACTTACAAGTGTTTCACTGGCGAAAAAACGCCAAACCGTATAAAAAATCAATTTTATTGTAACAAAGGTTTGTGCCATTCGTAGGAAGAATTATAGGAGAAAATATTAACATAAAAATCATTTCTTCCGAATGTTTAGAACCAGAAATTTGCTTGGCAATGACCTTGAATGACATTCGAGGTCAACCTAACATGGCCTATGTGGGAAGGTGACTTCTTCTCAGTCCACATACAGAATATCAGGTCGATAGTCCTTGTAGTTTTAGCGGAGAAGAGGCACGGACAAATAAATAAAGGGCTCAAATATTAGTATAGAAGATATCTTTGTATAATTTAATCATTCGTAAATATTCCTGTCATTTTTTATGCTATTAGAAAAATAAATATATAACTATTTTTGATGCATGTATATTTTCTAATAAACTATATGATCAACAACAACAAGTATTGTAATTTGCATCCTAAAATATTTGAACATTTTCAGAATATAAATGATGTTGGATTGATTGGGTATTCACCTTCTGATCGAGTATTCACCTTCTTCTCTCGTAATCTCTTCATCCACTTTTTCTGTGACAGGCTCTTATCTTACCTGCCATCACATAAGTAGTAGACATGTTTACATACAGTATATTTAAGCAGATTTTATTTAAAACAAAATAAAATAGATAGAAGACAGCTGTCAAACAAAATTTTATCAACATGGCCCAACTAATCTCCTATTCTCATACACTATTTTACAAAGAACTTATGAACATAAAACAAACACTCATTAATAATTGTTAAAATAAAATATTGTAGATAACAAACAAAATTAGCTTTAAAGAAAACTAATAATAATAATAATAATAATAATAATGATAATGATAAAAATACATGTAACAATTATGACAAAAATGTATATAAGAAACGTATTTAATTACAACCAAATGCATCAAGAATACAAACAGGACAGATCGCTTAAACATATGAGATTAATTATACTTACAGCAGGGATACCCGGCGTTGCCCGGAAGAAAAATAACCGAAAATATAACCAAACAGGAAAGATATGTTCTTTGATATATTTCTTCTTACACAACACAACCAATGAAAAAGAAAAGACAATTGTGTACACTATGTACACATGTAAACGTAGCTGTAACGGAAGAAATATTCTGATGCACAAAAAAGAAAAAATGATGTCGTCTCTTAGTTTGACAAGGCATCGGTATATATTACATAAGTTCTTCTCCCGTTGGGTGCCACTATGAAAAGGTTGTCCGGGGATTCAACCCTAGAACAACCAATATAAAGTTGTCCATGGGAAAAGCATGGATGAGTCAGGTAAAGGTCAGTGACCATGAGAGATTGTCCTTATGCCTTGTACAAATTTGATCATTTTCGTCTGAAAACGTTTCTTAGGGTTGCACAACCTTTTACATAAAAAAGAAGAAAAAAGATCTCCAATGATCTGGGGGTCAGCACCACCTATGCTATCGTGTTTTTATCTGACCACTTTAACCGCACTTATCGAGATCTACCAAATTGAATTTGTGAGGTCAAAAAAGGTTTGTACTTCATAAAACACTCATTATTATTCTATAAATTCCCTTAGTTGGCCAGAAATGACCAGAAAAGACCTCAGATGACCTCGAGTGACCTCCAGGATAAAACTATCATTGCCTATAAATTTCGCCGTGTAAAGATGCCACATTTCTGCAGCCTAAGTGCAGAATTGTGGCCAACAACTTAGAAAAGAAATGACTAGAAGTGACATATGGTAACCAGGAATGACCTGTGATGGCAGAATTACATTGATTATTACAATATTACAAATACTATGGACGTGAACAAAGATATAGGACATCTGTCAAACAAACACTATGGCAATTTTCAGTTTTATGGGTTCAAAATGGTGGCCAACAACTCGGAAAACTGGTTGAATTGTCTACAAATGAAAGCAGGTGACCTTAAACGCCTACTGAGGTCAAATCCGCATTGCCTATGATCTTTGCCATCTAAAGACATATCCCTATGTCAAATTTCAGTTTCATAGGAGCCAAAGTACTGAACCAATTTGAGCAGAAATAAGCAGAAATGACCTCTAGTGAATCTAGATATTACCTCGTTTGACCTCAAATGACCTCTGAGTTCAAAATCACAATGCACGAGATTGTTGCCAAAAATAAGAAAATTGTTTAAAATGACCATAAATGTCCTCTGGTGACCTTGAATGACCTCAGAGGTCAACGTCACATAGATCGAGATCTTCGTTTGTGAGAAGATGTATCCCTATGGTAAATTTCACCATCCTTGGTGCAAAATGGTGGCTAAATTGGCTAGAGATGACCAAAAATG
>VCCN01003067.1:2587463-2598795 GCA_006491835.1 Architeuthis dux | reverse complement strand
GAAAACGGAATTGTCGAACCGATTTAGAATTCCGCTTGAATATTTTACTGTCTGTACTTATTCTGTTCGGAAAGCCACGAAGACAATTATCTCTGCGCTTTGTTCTTGACTATTTTCATCTCAATGGCACACCACTATGGTATATAGGAACAAAATAGTAGGCAAGAACATAGATAATCCATTTTCTCATCATCTTACCTGCGCATGCACTGACAGCAAATGGCTACTTTGTCCACCGTCAAAAATGGCTGACAGTATTTAAACGTAATGTAGGATTCTAATTACAAGATCATTGTAAGATCAATATTTGTGAAAGAATAAGATAAAGAATAAAAGAGAATGATGAGTTGTAGGAAAAGGTATTAGACATATGGGAAGATGAGGAATGCTTTATGAATATCTCCAAAATAGAAAAAAAAACATGACAGCCCAATTGTGCAAAACTCATACATACAAAATGTACACGAAAAAGAGCCAAATGCATGATTTATATACAAGAGCTTATTTGTAAAATCCGCGATACCAACCAACTTCATTTCACAGTTTGTAAGCATCTGTCTATAAACACTTTAAAATTGACAGTCACCAGTGATCTGTTTTACACACTGAATTCTTTTTTTGTTTTTGACATTATTTTAAATTCGTGTCCCAAATTAAATCATGAAAAAATTCTGCGGCCAAAAAGAAAATTTGAATGCCTTGTAGTTCGCAGATGTCAGGATAACAAATTAGTTCGTAATTTTCGATATAGTTTTATCATCAGCTGCGACCAAAGGCTAACCACAAGCACCGGAGCATAAGAACATTAAGGCGTCTATGAAATGTTTATGCCCATCACTTATGATAGGTTCTGACAGCCAGCAATGTGGTCACTCAACACCTTTTGTGTCCAGCCAAGACGTTTTAATAGTGTGTGTCGGATGTGGACCGTCTGGCCTTTGAAAAACAATCATAACATGTCTGGTTAGTGACTCAACTAAAGACCGCCACGCGACCAACGTATTTTGGCAGCATGCCATGTTGGGGGTAATCAAATAACAAAATGGAAAAAGGGGTGATCACTGAATAAGTTACTTCTCTCGCCTTTTGTAGTATCACTAAAAAGACCGAATTTTCAATAAACAAACGTGAACACTGCAAGACTCAAACTAAATACCAATTTAGCATGAACTTACATTGTAAATTAAACAAACCCAAAAGTGTTGTTTTTTTGGGGGGGAGGGTTCAAAAACAAAAAAAGAAGATGTATCTAGACATAATAAGGAGTAGATTTTCAGCCTTCTATTTCCATTGGTGCGGCCTGTACGCGTGACACACACATACATAGCAAGCCAGAATCTCTTAAAAACTGAACAAACCTATGTTGACAGTCTTGGTTGACGGTTTCTAAAAACTGGAAGTTTGTAAATCGCAAATCAGTTTTCTCTTCTGGTGTTTGGAGATTTTTTCTAGGCTGAATATTTCTAATGTGATTCTTTCGGAAATATGAATTCACTGCATTTTTTCACCACAAATTTTCCAATTGATTTCATTGAGATAACAAACTGCATTTACCGTAACATACAGATTGCAATCTTAGCATATATGTTTGTAAGATGTATATTTGTATGTATGTATGTACATATATGTATATATATATGTAAGTATGTGTATATGTGTGTGTTAGTGTATGTATATATGTTTATATGTATAAATATACATGTGTGTATAAATGCATATAAGAAAACAGTGTGTACAAGATGATAGATTGTTCTAACACGGAAAACATACCTATATGTATGTGTGTTTTTCTGCGCGCGAGCACGTTCATGTCTGCATTAAAACTATATTTGTACTTAAAGAATATTTATTTTTTGCGGTAGGACGGTTGCAGAAGGATGATGATATTCTCACAGGCCATTGATAGTGAGTTCGACATGCATTGGATTCACCATTATTGTAGACTAGATCTAAAATAAGTTCAGCTTAGTATTTCTGTACATTTTGTTGGTTTGTTATAGTTGTATATCACACTCATAAAGCTATCAAAACGTACACACTAATTTCGATAATAGCTATTTATTCAATTGTATTATTGATGTTGAAATAAAGAATGGGTATAAAGCATTCCTTTTTTCTGTTAACTGATGCTTCAGTTCCAGTGTCATACATGTCCCATTATAATTCCAGTGTTGCCAACTCAAAATATATTTTCGCGCTAGTTTGACTGCCAAAAAGCGCTAAATGATTTAGGCGAAAACGCGCTAATTTAGCGCTTTGTGCACTGCCAAAACAAAAACGCGCTAACTCTAGCGCGAAATGCACTAAGTTGGCATAAAACTAGTATGAATCCGCACCAACCTGTTTATTTTAATAAAAATTCACAGCAGATAAGTAATTTGTTTATAATACACATAGCACGAGACAATCAATCGAAAAAATTATGTTCGATAAAATATTATATGTAAAATTCCTATAACTTATTTTGTGCTAAAAAAAAACAGTTCCCTAATTCGGAAGTTATGTTGCGAATAGATTTAAAGATACACGCACATACTGATACATACATACAGTGAGTGCCAAAAATAAAACATCAGCTACATTTCAAAAAATCAATTTTAACATACTTATACATCTTCAACATTGACAGAATCTGGACCCAAGATTTCCCTTTTTGCACATAACCTTTCAATGTTCAATCTTGTTTCAATGTTTTTTTGAACATTTAAAAAAATATTTGGTCCATATTCTGTCAATTTTAAAGCTGTATAAGGATGTTAAAACTCACCTTATGTATGCAATTTACACAAGTAGCCTGACTGCAGTGAACATATCTGAAAATTTGCCTCAGGCCAGAATCCTGCGTTTTTGGCTTGCATGAAACCAATCTGGTTAAAAACAATGCTATCGGCTCAGTACTATACACAAGTCAGCATCCATCCATCTCTTAGCCTTTGTTTGTTTACGTGAAGGAAAACTTCCACTAAAAACATAATCTTCTACGGGTTAGCATAACAAGAAGGATCCTGCTGACATAAATGCTCACCGGCGTTTTCTTATTTGGCTTTCGCTTCGTCTAGTTTTTTTAAACAGGATCTTTGTATACTTCTTTGCGTTCGTGAATTCATTTTTTTTTCCTTCCCTTCCTCTTTTTTTGCTTACTTTCTTATTTCGATATTGTGTCTCTTTCCTCTTTTTTCTCTTGTGTTAGTTGTTATCTTTTAATCATTCTCCCACTCTCGTTCCTTTTCTCATCTTTTTTTAAAGCTTTGTCCTTCCGTTTTCATCTCCAACACTGTCTCACTCTTTTTTAGCTGACTCTGGTAATCTCTCTGTCTCTCCCAGTCTCTCAGTCTCTTTCAGTCTCTTTCTGTCTTTGTCTGTCTGTCTTTGTCTGTCTGTCTGTCTCTCTCTCTCTCTCTCTCTCTCTCTCTCTCTCTCTCTCTCTCTCTCTCTCTCTCTCTCTGTTTTTCACTGTCTGTTTTGTTTTTTAACACGCTGTTTCTATCTATCTCTCTCTGCTCCCTTCTCTCTAGTTGATTATCTTATTTCCTCTCCACGTGTACATCATGCTCATGTTCTTTATCTCTTTTCATATGTTCTGTAATTTTCCCCCTTCCTTGTTTTGCCTTTTTGTTTACGTGTCACGGAATCGTAACTCGTAAACCAAGGTCACTATTATCTTCCAGGCAGTACAATTAAAAGTTGTTTTTCTTGCAACCATGAGTGGAAGGGAATCTGACTCCTGCCAGCGATTGTGGCATATGAAACCTGACGTTTCCTCCCTAACCTCACAGCCCTGTGATTAGTCTTTACGCAACATTGACTCCTTATCTCTAGATTGCAAATTTTTGCTTAAAGGTTTTCCTCAGGATTCTTAAAAGCCATTTAATTAAAACGAACCATTCCCTCCCCCCTTTGTAAGAACGTAGGGTTTAAAGCTTTCAAATGGATACTATTGGATCAGCAGATTAACAGTTTAATTCACATGGATTATTCCTTTAAACCTAGGTATTCAAAGTGATCAGTGAAGCAATCAACACAATATTAGACCGAACTGCGTGTTATTAGTTTCATGAACCCGCTTTCAACCAATAAAATGCTACAGAATTTCAAACAGTATTTCTATTAGTGACAACTAATAGAAATACTGTTTGAAATTCTGTAGCATTAACAGTATTTCTATTAGTTGTCACTAATAGAAATACTGTTTGAAATTCTGTAGCATTTTATTGGTTGAAAGCGGGTTCATGAAACTAATAACACTCGGTTCGGTCTAAGATTGTGTTGATTGCTTCACTGATCACTTTGAATACCTAGGTTTAAAGGAATAATCCATGTGAACATTTTAATTCCGAAAAGAGATACGTAAGTCAAAGGCTGTTCTCTGCGAACATTAACACTTAATGTTTCGATAGGAGCGCCTTCTTCCTTCTTCAAACGTTCGGCTGCCAAATACATTGGTAACGGTGCAACTCATCTCCTGAACATATACATACATAATTGTATGTTTAAAACTGTTTTAGTTTCATACAAATCGACTTATATGTACATGAATAAATGTATGTAAGAAAAAAGAATAACGTACTATCGTGAGACGAGTTATATTGTCCGTGGCACTGGACTGACGACTGCTAAGACATCTGTGGCAGCGTACGGGTAAATAAATTCGGCGTTTACATAAGATATACTAATGCTAGGAAAAGACAATGTGGAGACTCAGAATAATATACACACAAAGCAGCACCACATACACTTTTCATAATAATATCATTTTCAATGTATGTTCCACTTTTTATTGTATATTGTCTGTATACACCAAAAGCTCAACATTTAAAACAATATTCTAAACTCAAAAACTAAGTGTTTAAACATATTCCATGCTACAGCCTATATTGAAAACAAACCTAATTCCAATCTACATATTTAACCCACCCATCATTCCCACATTTTTCCAGAACACACACACACACACTCACACAGTGTTACTAGTCTCCAAAACCAGAGTTCAACCGAAGTCCACTGCTATCCCCTACCAGCGCTGATAAAAATCTTGCACATCGCCTTTGAACCTCCTTGCCACCACACGAACACACCCGCACACACACACATGGACACACATATGGACACACACACTAGACAAAAATGCTCACCACCAAACACATACCGCACACACACGTAACACCTACCAACTCACAAATCAGATACACAACCTCGGTCGAAGTAGACACATCGTTTCTCCGAATTCATTTTGAAAACGGCCGAAAACGACTGAAACATGTTAAGATAATAAATATTTTTTGCAAATTATTCTGAGTCTCCACATTGCCTTTTCCTAGCATCATTATGTCGGATAACCTTTATCCTATTGTACAGCATAAGATATACTTCCGACTTTCTGAAGACATCCGTTTGATCATCTATTACAGTTGAAGACGTTCATTTTTTTACAAAGAGAAACGTCTTCTTTTATGATTAATTATATTATGTTACCATGAGAATTTATTTTCAACAGACACCTGGGGAAACCTGGAAGTAAATAGATCAATGTATGATAATAATACCTTATTTCAGAAATTCAGACAGAAGATAATTTAAGGTTTTTCGGTTTTATCATTTAGAAGTGTATCTCCACTATCTCTCATACCAGAACTAACTTTATAATTTACAAACATTAACAACATACACATGAGATAACAAACAATAAGTATGCCCCTGCACAAAACAACCTCACAAGTACAGAGCACCACAACACTTTAAACTCGGGCGAATATTTCCAGTTAAAACGCGAAAGTTTCCAATTCAAAGGCGAATATTTCCATTTCAAAGGCGAAAGTTTCCAATTCAAAGGCGAAAATGTCCAATTAAGTTATTGTTCTATTCTTTTAAATACGTGCATTTGGCCTGATCATAAATTATACACATAGTTACCATAACAAAATTGTTTTGAAAAATATTTAAAATTAACTATTTAGATCAGAGATCCTAATCATTGGATTAACAAGTTCCACAGAACTTAAAACTCATTGCTAATTGCATTGTTGCATCACGATTACTGTTAAGTACTTGAAAGATCCGATCTGGCACGCTCTGATTCAAGCAATGGAGGAATTCATCAGGCATTTCATTCCAAGATGATAAGATGGCAGTTTTGAGTTCCTGCACCGGATTAAATTGTCTTCCACCTTCAAAAAACTTCCTTGCCAACCATCCCCATCACTTTTCAATGAATTTGAGATCCGGGCTGTTGGCAGACAAGACCAATACATGTATACCATGCTTGTGAAGAAATCGTTGCATGAATCATGAACTGTTGGCCGCCGATTAGAACATGTTCAGCTACTAATTTGCATTTATTAGCATATCTAGGTATCCTGTTGCGTTTAGCCGTTTGTCATCGAACTGGAGTGCCATTTTCTCATCATATCCCATACCACTACAAACAATGAGCCTGCCATATCCACTAGGATGATTCAAAATGGTTTCCTTTGGTAATAGTAAAACTGGAGGCCATTCCGTTAAAATTACTCAACTCATGACCACTGCTGAACTCTTTATTATTGGACAGTGTTTGTAAATGACCAACCAAAGCTTTATTTATTCTAGACAAGTAATGAATTTATTCAAAATTTCTTTGTGCACTGTACAATATCACAGCACACATTACGCAATTACACACAATAACTCACAATAAATACACTGTGTATAGCCTACCACATTAGGAACAATTTACAACATTTGAATATCATTGAAGTTGCCTTAACTTTCTGCTTGTCCGATGAAATTTTCATAGGTTTTTCATAAATTTCCAAATAAATCTCGAAATAGCAATTACTTGAGGCAATTTCTCCAATGTCTACATTATTACATCGAATGAACAACGTGGTTGCTTAGTGCTCCCAAATGACTTCCTACCAAACAGTAACTTCTCAGAGGCTAGCATTCTGATAAATTAGTCTCTTTCCCATAGAAACATTCCGAAGAGGTGGTCGATGTATTCAGGTTTAGAATAACCAGAACAGTTCGTGGAGAACGATCAATTGTGTTTGTTAATTAGTGATGTGTACCGAGCTATCAAACGACATCTGAAAGTCGCAATGCGATTTTCCAGATGTCTGGTCAGCCGAATAAATTTAGTTGTTCATGAGAGAATAAAACCTTTACTCAGAATGAAACCGTACTTGATACCTAATCTTCGACTTTAATTTACACCATTAGCGTGCACAGAAATTGTAATTTAGTTACCTATCAGGTCCAGGAGCCATCAAAAGCAATACAGGTGAGCGTAAATTCTGAACTAGTTTCAAATGAACGTTTTAGTTCGTAGAAGCAACATCTGTAGAAATTACATGGTGCATTTAGTTATGAACCTAACATATTTTATATATTCTTATAATACAAGTTCACCCCAACTATCTAAAGGTAGAGCATTATAAAATATATAAAATTATAAAACCTTTCGTAAGCCGAAATGGCGTAAACGTAAAGTAGCAATCACCCTTAATTTATATGGGGAAAGAATTTGAGCGTCCCCAGATCCTAGAAATGGTGACGATGGCTGAAACATCAGATGATTAAGTGGGGGAGGGGGGCATGGAACTGGGATGTAAGAAAGAGAGAAAGAGAGAGAGAGAGAGAGGGGGGGAAGTGGTTGCTCGCTGCCTCTATAACGACTCTCTGCAAAACAAACGCTGAACTCTATTTTTGGTTTTCGCCTCTTTTGTAAAATATATATTGTCTATAAGCAAAGGACAAAGATCGACCCATCAAAACCTTGGGATTGTTGCGGGTGTAATTTTATATCAAGAGAATGCTTTACCGAAAACGTGAAAATAATATAAATGCATATGCCGCCGAACGATCGGGAAAGGATGAATGAGGTGATTAAGTTTTAGATTTGATCTTCTGTCAGCAGTTTCAGTAAACTCAGTCGGTAGGGCATGCCATACATAAACAGCTTCATGAGGTAAACGTGACGCGAGCTTATTATTAATGTCCGTTCTTCGCTGTTTACTCACTGCTGTAGACTGACGGTCTGAATAAGTTTTGACAAAAAGCAACTAAAAGTTTAAGATGAAAGAATATATACGTAGCTGAGGAAAATGCACTTTAACAGCGTGTCCTAATTTCCTTTAATACATTGTAGCAACATGTAAAGATTTCATTTGATTATAACAAAAGAGAAAAAGATTTGCAAATGATTCATTTTATATGCGATAATATTCATTTGATTGACTGAACCAAATTAGACCCTCAGTTGCCCACACATAATGCTTTGCTTGCGTGGAGAGCAAGCTAAACCAGTGCACTACGGTGGCAAAGCTGTATATATACTCATGAATATAGTTTCTATGGATTTGGTTGTAGGTGTTCTTTAGGGTTATCTTTGAGAACTTTAGTAACCACTTTCACTAAAGGAATATAAGTTATTCTTACATTAAAGTAAAAGAATACACACTCTCGCTTATATACGAGGGTGGATCAATACGCTCCTAGCCTGATACGTAGTTATTAGCTGGTTTCTGATCCGATATTTTCACTGTATAATATTAGATATATGATTAGTATTCGCCACTGAATTAAATGTATTGACATGTATTGAAAAATAAATGTGCTGTGTGAAATAAATGCGCTTTTCATCATTTGGCTATGTGTGTATTTATATATTCATAAGAGAAATATTTATATTAGATTCATCGAGTTTTCCCCCTTTAAATGAATCGGATTGTTGTTGTTTTTCTCAATTCATTTTCTTTTTATTGTTATTAAAAGTTGTAATATACAATACAGCACACACTATAAGATTAGTCCTGTCAGGTGAAATCACGAGCGTAGTTTTGTGAATTCTGTGAAGTTCACTATGTAAGACTGGTACATCGGAAATGTCTAATAAAAAACAAATCCATTTCTGGTGGTCAATCTTATGTAATCATGTTTCCTTTCAAAAACTAAATTAGGTTTGTTACGTGACTTGCAACCACATGAATTATTACACCAACGTGATGCAGCATTGTTTACTCTTTCTCTCCAGCTGTATTTTCCCACCACTGACACTCAAAACAACAAAGGAACACATACGTTTGTTGGACATTTTAGGCGGCTCTCCTGTCTTGAGTTCGTTTAGTACGAAAGCAAATTGTCATGGTTGAATAGAATTACTCGAATACACAATTAAGAATAACTTGTTTTTTTATTTGTAGTTTTGGCTCTAAAATGAGAAAGATATCTAAAAAAAGAGTATTACACTCAGAAAAATGATCATAGTCTAATTCTAAATGCAAGCAATGATTTCCAATCACGGAAGTTAATGCAGCATACCTTCCTAGATAAATGATCTTCCGTACCAATTTATGTACCTGTGATGTTTAGAGTGCCACATATATTCCGCTGAAAAAAATGTAGGATTATTGTAAATAAATTACCTTACTAAATATGCTATCCGTAATTGATATATAGAATCTTGCCCGCTAGAATAAATGTTTAAGGTAATTCAATGGCAATACATAAGGCACAAAACTATACAACACAAAATTTAGAAATATCATTTCTAGTTATCATATTGGACTACTGTTCTCGTGATCAGGGAGCTCTTCGTGAATAACAGATGTATTCGAAGAAGCAGCTTTGAAGAGGACCAACATTTTATAAAATACTCCTTCCTTATATTTATAAAGTTTAGCTTAGTGCAGCCTAGGGCCAAATAGTAGAGGGAGATCGTATTACGACAATCATTCAAGCAGTTTCAAGAGACCTGCCTGTCTGCCTTGGAACTCAGCATTCACATTCTGCCTTTTAACCTGGATTTGAACACATGCCTCTGGCATCGGAGTCAGGCCACAACTCTTTTTTTACAACTGACAATATATGTTTATTTCGTTATTGTTGAAATAATTTGCTTTAACGTTTCACCGTTACCCCTTTGATTCCCAAACTATCAAAGTAGCTTTATCTTGACACAGTACACGGAGCTCTTTTTTTTATCGACCGGTCAATTACGCATGGCTCTTGATAAACTAGTCAAACGATACAGAATTTTATATTCTAAACATCTAAGATATTCTCTTCACAATACTATATCTGAAAATTCCCTATTATATTGCAGAGATAATTGAAATGTTCAAGTGGAGTTGGTTCTTTTGTTGTGTTTGGGGTTCTGTTTGAGTAGTTGCCCTTGGAGCACATTACCCCTACCCCAAATTAGTGATGTGGCTGGGCCATGATTAAATCCGCAGCAACGGCCTCTATATTATTGATCGTGCGAAACATGGGGAGTGGTGCTTTTCGCCTCATTAGTATGAGTTAACTGTTTTGAAATCGTTGAAATGTTAAAATAAACTGAATTTAAACAATATTAACAATAACAAATCTATCAACACGGAATATATTAACAAAAAAAAATGAATACGTCGAGAATAAAGATTTCATTTTCCGTTGTGTTTGCTTAGCCAATTTCGTTGTCTGTCCCAATTATTTTTGTTTCATTTTTATTTTTGTCGTCCGATAAGATTTTTAAATTACAAATAATTAGTTTTCGTTTCTTATCTAACTAATCGACATCATCACCAACATATTTATTCCCGACATATTTAAACTTATGATATATTTCGTTTTAATAGATTTGTCATTGCTAATATTGTTATGGTAATAGTAATTATTTATACTGTCACCTTTTCTGTGCATTCTTTTCAGAAATTAAAAGTATTATCAATAATAGTACAACCATTTTTGTATATACAATACGTACTTTATCAGATCTGTTATCACGAGAATTTCAACTTGAAATGTTGTCGGCGAAACAGCAGAAAAATCAGAAGTTATACATGTAATTATTTTTCAAGTGTGATTACTTTGAAAGGAAAGTAAGATGCTCAGGTTTGTATATATGCATGTATGCAGACAGGGGGTTCAATGGGTGTATAAGCAACGGTGTTTAGCTTTGATTTCATCTACCATCAGATCTTGTCCAACAGAAATAGATAACACAAAAACCGCTTACACAAAAAATATGCTCGCAGATAAGGATATATACACAGGGCCCACGTTGTCGTGGTGCAATGGTTAGCAAGCTAGTATTGCAGGCCACTATAACTGCAGTAAATTTGACCCTCACTGTGTGTTGCTTTGTGGCGTACGAAGCTTATATAGGGCCTCTAGGGAGGTTAGGTGCATGTTTCCAATCGACAGGAATCACGATTTTGAACACTGATTTTCAAGGCGTATAGGTCCTCCCTACTTGAAAGGATCGCAATCTCCCTATTTTAATATCCTCCAATCTGGAGGATACCTTTTTGTATATAAATTATTATTAATAAGAACTCTATAGCCAGCTCAGGCTTCTACCAACTACGGCATG
>VCCN01003067.1:2562639-2577581 GCA_006491835.1 Architeuthis dux | reverse complement strand
AGGGTGTGCGTGTCGAAGCCATAAAAGGACGGACGTTGTGGTCGAAAACAGACAGAAAGAGCCGAGCCGAGAAAGCACGTAGCTCAGACGGAGTTTTCTATGTTGCCCCGGACTGTGTGCTCTGCATCATCTCTCGTTATCTCTCTCCGACTGCGTATTCTATTAGTGTTGTATTTAACGTAATACAAATATATATCTTTATATACACCGAATTCCAGTCTTCTTTCTTTCCTGGACCCAACGAATTTTCCCCTACCTATATAACACAAGTGCGGATTTCAACTAGTTGTGGTTTCCGATATACAACTGTGAGAGTTAACAAAAAAACAAAAAAAGGAAAGAGATAAAGATTTAATTTCAAAGATTAGTGGATCCGATGTATACCTGGTAAAAACAACAAGGATGAGCAAACACATTCGAATAATTCAGGGAAGTTTCAAATTTAAGATTTATCGGAGCTGTTGAATAAATCTTCAACTTCATTTCCATTAAATGGCCTCTTCGTGTATTCTTAATCGTTGTTTGATTCTTCGGGTAATGGTACTTTTTGTGGTGTAGTTTAAAACGAGCCACTCACTCAAGCCACCAATTATTTCGCTCCTTATTTATTTTCTCATAACTCTTGTACTTTGCCAAAGTTGGCGCTGTCCAAAATCTATCAATAAAAAAACATCAAAGAAATGGAAAGATATATAAACATTTTATACAATCTAATGTACTGTATTCTCCGTCATATAGCACGCAAAGTCACATAACAGACACCTCAATCTTTGCTGAAATATTCCCGAAAGAATAAAATAAAACTCCCTCTTTTTCCCTGATCATCACAGCCCTCCACACTATTGGGCTGTGTTAATTCTCTTATCTATTCAAATCTATTTAACCCCCATAGTGTCTGGCTGTCTACATTATTTTCATAGCGCGGTAACGTTATTAAACAACTGATAAATCGTTCACCTCCCGAGACAGACAGCGTGTGCTATATGCTCGAAAGTACGGTAATTCTTTTTTTGTGAATTCGCAAAAACATTGTCGAATGAATCCAGTCACACATTTACGTATATAGTCTTTTTTCGGGTGGGTGGGTGGAGTCGTATTGCAAATTATACTCACTCGAGATTACCGCAAAAGATTATTCTCCCTGGAGCTTGTGTTCAATAAGCCCCACTGGAGAGATACAACTTGCAAATGTGTTGAGAAGCACGGTGTCTAAATCGCATTCTCAGCGTTAATCTCATGCCCATTACGGTATCTTTCCTTGCACTGAATTTTAGACTTCTTTTTCACTATTGGATCCTCAATCTCGTTTAGAATTCGTGGCTCAAATATAAGAAGAAGCGTGCTAAAAGATTTTAGGCTTAAGTTTTAATTAACTTTTTTGGTTTCTATGAGCTTATATAGAGGAAACAAGATATTTTAAAATCAGCTTTAACGAGCGTAGCAAATAAGAAGGGCTACCAAAAACGTTCGGGGAATTTGATCATGACAAAATTACCCTAAAGCCTAGTTTCCACCGTTCCACAAAGGATACTCACACATGAGTACTGCTCACAGAGGGTATTAACAAAAGTCAGTACTACATTCTGTTTAAATTCTGCAAATGTTAGGTAGCACCTCGTACAGTAAATAGTGTACGCTTCTGTTAAAAGCTTTGCAAATGTGTATGTTTGTTCCATAAATATATCAAAAGAGTCAGATGGTTCAGGTGGTGGTCTTTGGCTTGCGTTATTCAGCATAGTGTACAGATCAGTCTCCTCCTTAGGAGGAATAATGAGATCGGCACGGGAAGATCTATAAATGCTCCCCAGCTGCTTACGGTCCCTGGTACTCCCATACTGTCACTGTCGTGATCGGGCGGGGTTTGGCCTTTTCAGTATAAATGATAGGAGGATATGGGTGTGTTTTTTAAGTGATGGGGCCGCTTATTATAATCATGGATAATGTTATCAAACGGTTATTATTATCGAAATCAGAATGCCCCACAACTTAATTTAAAGTGATCACAGTAAGTGGCTTCCTCTCTATATTATTCGCTTAATGTTATCAGTTAGTTATTGATATCTAAATGAGCATGTCCCAATAATCACAATAAGCGGATTATTCTGTATTCATTCGAAATCCTGACTTTTACCATTTCTGGAACACCACCGACTGGTATTAGTGGCAAATATGCAAATATTTCAGCCACCAAGAAAGCTAATGTATATGTTTTACTATCTTGGCTTAGTTTGGCACAATATCAGGAAAGATTGAATTGCGCCAATCTTCTAACAGGGGATAACTTGCCTACATTATAAAGCTTCTTTCAAAACTTTGTCTCCAACTACTTCAATCACACACATTTTACAGCATTAGGGAATATTCTACAGCACTAAATCGGTGACTACTGCTCAGCATCATACGCCCAATCTATTAATATAGAACCAATAGAAGATGCCTCGCCCTGGAACAATGGTTAGCAAGGTTAAGACACAGACCATTACTATCGTAGTGAGTTCGATCCTAACTGGTTACACAGCAGTTGTGGTCTTGTGCCGTACTAAGCTAAGGTTAGTGAATATCAATGTATAAATGACACAGAACATATTGGTAGAATTAATATGTTTAGCGCATAGGCAGAACGGTTTGTTCTCCTTAATCCCGACCACGGTTGAGCTGAGATACCTGGGTGATGCAATGTTTTGCCAAGACACTTCATGGGACCGTGAAGAATGACTTGCTCGGTCGTTGTGAATGCGACGATCAACCATCACACACGATCACTCAATGGCGTCTCACTACCGACTGAGTAACCCAACAGGAGGGTATCTGTTCACGCATTCGTAGTAATCCCCCTGATTCCTTGTAAGTAACATCGAGGCTGCGCAACAGGTTCTCGAGATATTCAGATGACTCAATACTTTCTGGACATACCTCGTATAGTTGGCAACATAATGGTTTTAATGTCAAACTAGATTGTCTCTTACAAACAGTTATATTTGATTTGTATCTTCATATGTGAAGCGATATTATGAAGCAAGCTATTACTGCGTTCAGAGAGAGAGAGAGAGAAAGAGAGAGAGGGGGGAAGAAGGGATATTATAAATGTATTTCCACTGAAGTAGGTTGTGTAATATAGGGACGTGTCTTCTGCGTACGGGAACAAAGTAGAGCACTTAATTGAATGGATGACCGGCCTAATAAGGCCCGGGAAATTCTTTCAGAAACGTGTGAAAAATTCAAAATAATTGGACTAAATGCACACAGATTTCATCATATTATTTCCAATTAGCTTTCGGCTTTCAAAAAATGGTTCAATTAACACTGAATTTAATATCTGCAGTTGTTACCAGTGGCGTAGTTAGAGGGGGAGCAGGGGCAGAGTAGCACCCACCCTCCACCCGAGCTCATCTTTTCAACTGTCTTTTAACTCTTTAGTTTCCTTGTGTGACAAAAGTCGAATCTCATTTGTTTTATTGCACTTTGTTTTTAAAAGGGAAATAACAATTATGTACTTCCTTTGTAACTGCAACTTCCTTGTGTTCTGATCTTAAATACAAAATAAAATTGTAGAATGAATCGAAAGTTATGTGGTACGTGTCTAGGCACATTTTCTGTTGCTCACTCCCTAAGATTAGAACCTGGTTTGACCCCTGGTTACATAGTGCAATAATTCCGTGTATTCTAAAAACAAATTAAATTAGTAGTGACAGAGTTGGACGGTGCACCTGTGTTAAATTGTTTGTTAATTAATACATGGGGAGGCTCGGCGCCTCGACATTTTCCCCTCGAGACCCCAAGCCCCCACGTAGCCTGGTTATGATGTGTACATAATTTAGATGGTTTATACAATAAAATATATTGGGGCGTCTGCCGCAGAACAATAGTCATTAGGTTAATCTCGTAGATGATTTATAGCCTGTTTGATAATCCTTACAGATCACACAATCATGTGCTTCTGTTCGTCGGAACCAGGCTTAGTAAATATCTTATCCTTAATAATTAATTTCTTTAAAAAATGTAATAAAACAACTACTTGAAGAGATGAAAGATATTAATGGAATTTAAGTGCTTCTACAATCATTCATGATTAAACAGATATTTCTCTTTTTTTGTGCGTTATTCCTTGCATTAAAACGTGATGTTAGAATGTGTGGACAATAGGTTAAGGCCAAATCGCGTTGTATACAGCGGTTCTCGAACGATTACGGAAGTTAAGCAACTCTAGCCTGGTCAATACCTAGACGGATGACCAACTGGATATACTAGGTGCTGTAAGCAGCTGGGAATTATGTACATAGCCGCCCGTAGTGATCCGTTAATCCTCCTAGGAGGAGACTAATCTCTGCACTACGCTCAATAACGCAAAAGGTCCAGTCTATCCCAGAATCCTCTAACTTTCTTGGCTACGAGGAATGAACGAGGGCAATAATAAAATTGGATGAGAAAATCTGTGTTTTATAAAGAAGAAGACTTAAACAGAACAATTCATTATCAATGAAAAAGTCGAAACATATTCAAATTAACAAGCACTCAGAGAGAGCGTACCTTTGTACGTACTGAAAACGAATGAAAGTCTGTTCAGAAATGGTTAAGATGCAGGGGAGGTCACGGTGAGGAAGTCCATTGATCAATCCCAAAATGTAACTAGTTATTCCTTACCCCAAGGCTTACCCTCTGACAAAATGTCATTTGGATTCATTGATGACCTTTGGAGATAGTGTATGGGCAAACATGAGTAAATACATAAATGTATTCTTTTTAAATGAACACATATCTCTCAATCGAAAAACATTTCCCAAATTGAATTATTTTCCCGTAATCAATTGTGCACACTTCCTTAAACCTTTATTGAAATGCATTGATAACTTCTGGATGTATTATGTGGTCTGGGATTCTAGCCACGAACCAAGGGAGGAGACATTCATGTATCTACACAAAAATGTAATTACTTTTTCCGTAGCCCATTGCCACAGCCAAACTAACATTGGAATTCATTAAGAAATTTAAACATTGTGCAGAGGGGACATATACCTACGATGGCCACATTACTACAACATTTCATTGATATTAATTGAAAGCCTTTGGAGATATCGTGTAGACAAACAGACGGACATGATATATACAATTAATAGCAACAAGAAAAGAAATAGATAAACTATGTTTAGCCGTGGCCAGGATTCGAAACAGCTTTAGCAAGGCCGCAGTGTTAGGGCCTAACCACTAGACAATCACGGTTAACAGTCAAAAGTTAAATACATTTGCTTTATTTTCATTCCAAAGACAAGAAAACTTAATTTCATTGAGAACTATGGCAGATATGGTTTTGTGTTGTTATATCATCATCATCCTTTTAGCTTCCGTCGTTGGACATAAACCTACCTCAAGACCTCGCCAGATCTCTCTATCATGGGCGTCGTGGAGCCAATACTTTCTGAAATTTAGTTCGTCACGGCATCTTATAATCACTGGGGATCCACGCTGTGGGCCGTGATGCCCAGCAGTTGTCTGCCATTCTTGCAACATGACCAGCTCATTGCCATTTGAGTTTTCTAATGTTTTTTTATGATATCTCTAAGCCCTGTTTATTCTCTAATATCATGTGATGTCTTGTGGTCTCTCAATGTGATGTTGTTCCTTTTCCAGTGCATGTTGCATGGTTCTCAGTTTGAGGGTCAATCTTTTAGTTAGGTTCCATGTTTCACCTCCCTAAGTGGCTACCGGGAGGATGCAGTGGCTATCGGGAGGATGCAGTGGCTGTGTACCCTTCTTATTAGGACTAATGGAATTGTCTTGTTATTGAAGGTTGAGCTTGCTCTATCGAAAGCTTGCCAACCTAGAGTGATTGCTTTCTTGATTTCCTCTTCTTTTGAGGTTTTCATGGAGATTCCGATGAAGATGTAGTGGTCTCTTTCTGCAGCTCTGCGTTTTCTATTTTGATCGTTGTGTCTTTGTCCTCAACATGTTTGTTGTACATGCCATTTGTTTTACTGATGTTCATGTCAAGACCAACGTTCGTGCTTTCTTCATTCAGTTCGTCTAGCATTATTTGCAGATCATGAAGGTACTCAGCAAAAAAAGACAATCGGAAAAATTGATGGATCCACCCCAACATTTAATAACTTCTTGTGTAGCCCATTGCCCGACTTTCCAAATATTTAATTGAGAACCTTTAGTGATATTGTATGGTGCGGGCATACAGCTCAGATACAGGAGACAATCACCCAACCTTCAGCAAATTTTCATTAAAATTCATTGAGAATTGTTTTAGATATTGTGCAGTGTGGACATTTAATTCTGATGCAGAAGAGGTAAATACCTTGATCCACCCCAAAATTCAATGGTAGACCATTGACCAACCTTCACAAAATGTCATTGAAATCTATTGGAGATATTGCGTGGACAAAGAGAGAGAGAGAGAGAGAGAGAGGGGGGGCAGACACGAGTTAATACATTGAACAAATAATAGTGACAAATGTTATTGACATGACCACTATTCGAAACATAGTTATCACAGCCACCGTGTGGCGACCATACCTTTCTAGACAGTCACACATACTCTGAAATTCGTTTTCCTTTAACCGTTTCTAAGGATCGGAAAATTAAAAATTAATTTAGAAATGTTACAGAAATTGTGTTTGTGTGGACAGAAATTATGATGTAAGGGAGGAAGGAATTGCTGGATCCGATCCTTCCGTAGCCCATCATCAACCCTTCCACCAAATTTCATTGGAATTCATTGAGAACTTTTTGGGATATGTTGTAGACAAATGGAAGGACACGGCTGAATACATATATCTCTTCCAACTTCGTTGGCCCAGATTAAAAAAATGTAACTTAAAGATCCCATTACTTTTGAAAAGAATGCGTCTTCCCAATAATTACCCATGGAGCTGAGACATGAAACCTATCCTGGCTGGCTCTCAAACTAGCAACCATGCAAAGGGCACAAGAAAGGATCTTGCTTAACATCACATTGAGGGAACAGAAGCACAGTATATTAGATAACAAAACAAATGGCAATGGGAAGGGCATGTTGCAAGAATGTCAGACAACCGCTGGGTATCAGGACTTACAACGTGGTCCCCAGAGATCATATGCGAAATTGGGACCGGCAAACAATAAGATGGCGTGACTATTTAGACAAGTTCTGGAGATATTGGCACCAAGACGCCCACGATCGAGAGGTCTGATGGTTCTTGGGGGCGGTCTATGTCCAGCGACGGACATTACATGACCGTTGATGATGAAGCAAGGATTACCAAAGATGACTTGCTTCAGAAAATAACACTGTTATCCCCAAACTACTAAAGACCACTATACTTGCACTATAAATACATCTTTAAATAATTGGCAATCAATTGATGGACACCCTATGTTTCTACCTTCATTAGTTTCCGAGTTATTAAGCTTCAAAAAGCGTAACGAACGGGCCTGGCCGATCGCCTTTTTAACGAATGAATCTTCAAAACACGTGTTATCGAATGGTGAAAACTGTATGCTTCTATCTTAAATAGTTATGAGATATGGGGAAGTACTGAGACCAATACATATAATAAGATTGACCTCGCCTATACCCTGGCCGCAACTATGCTAAGTATAGGGCTAAATGGGGGAAATGACTGTAAAGCTGGAACAAAGCCACAGCAGTTGGGCGCTCAGTGGGTATCAAACCCATTACACTATCGAAATGCTATGCTAGATTAGCTTGCTAACTATCGCGCTACAGAGGACGCCTTAAATAATCTTAATGTTGCTTATCAAATATATACAAAATATATATTTTTGTTGGCAAAGTCAGGCAGTCGGAGAAAGAAACTTACGATGGATTATTAAAAGATCCACACATTAAAACAGTGAAGAAGAGTAAATTGTCCTATCTTAGTTTCCGTTTCCGCTGAAATGTACCAAGTGAACTCATTCGGCTAGAATGATGATATGTAACAGCGATTGTGAAATTGTCTGTCATTCAGAACACTTTACTGATTAAATAGCATCTAACTTTCAATCAGGTGATACTACTCTGTTTTCTTCTAGTTTTTGGGGTACTGTTATACCATTGTATTGTTCTGGTGCCGAGAGGGAATTTTACGAATGTTACAATTTAATAAAAGATGAAATGAATATCACTATCGTTATTGCGGTTCGTGATTTAAGTTACACTGAAACATACATGTTTAGAAACCGTCAACCAAAACTGTCACCAAAACTGTCAACATAGGTTTCTTCAGCTTTTAAGTTGGTCTGGATGGCTGGCTATGTATGTATCACACGTACAGGCCACACCAATGGGGCTAGAGGGCTGAAAATTTAAAAGTTTACTCCTTATTATGTCTGGTAAAAAGGGTTTTTTTAAACACCGACCCCTCAATAGTTTCTTTTTAGTGGGGGTTCATTTTGCAATCTAAGTTCATGCTAAATTGGTCCCTTAGTTAGTGTCCGGCTGCATTCACGCTTGCTTTTTGAAAATTCAGACTGATCACCCCAAGCACTGCATAATGCCAAAAAACGTTGGTCACGTGATGGTTTCTATTGAATGACTAACTAGACCTAGTGTTTTTTTTAAAAACAAATTAATGATTCAAGAGTTGTCTTAACAGTCATTAAAAGCAGTAATTGTGAAAACGCGTTTGAAGATTAGGCAGATGAAACTGAGGGGTAAAACGCAAAATGTTCCTAATGAAGGAAAGAAAGATACGCTACATGAAAAAGAAATGATCAACAAGGTCGGAAGAAAGAAAAGCGAGGAGAGTAAGAACAATCAGATGAAAAAAACTACGAAAGAAAAAACAGTTTAATAAATAACAAAAATCATTGGAGGAAGCACTAGAAAGATTAAGATAGATAAATACGATAAATAGAAGAAAAGACGCAATATAGATGCAAAAATGCTAACGACATTAGATTTAGAAACAGATCCGGTTAGTCAATCAATAGAAACCGTCACATGACCAACAGTACGCCGTGTTGGGGGAGATCAATTAAAAAACGGAAAATGGGTCGATCAATTACACCTCTCACCATTGCTTGGCAGATGATCTGGATTCTGGATTTTCAAAAAAAAAAGAAAAAACAAGGGTGAACACTGCCTGACACAAATAAAGGAACAAATTTAGCATAAACTTATATTGTAAATTGAACCCCCCTGTGAAAACCTATTATGGGGGGGGGTGTAGAAAAAACACCGTTTTCTTTTCTAGACATAATAAGGAGTAAATGTTTAATTTTTTCAGCCCTCTAGCTCCACTGGTGCGACCTATACGCGCGACATATACATAGCCAGCCAGACCAACTTAAAAACTGAAGAAACCTCTGTTGATGTTGACAGTTTTGGTTGAGGGTTTCTAATAGACATGCGCAAGAGATTTATTTTTTCTTGAAAAACTCTTAGTAATGTAGAGAATAACAAAGGAGAAAAATCAACTGCAGTCGACTTTAATTCAATCAAAGCTGAAAGAAGGCGGGCGCCGCCGAATTCGCAAACGGAAGCAAATGTATAGAATAATCAGGAAAGCTGAAATATATATAAAAAGGCACACCTAAGAGAAGAAGAAGCACTTTGTTGTTTTTTTATAAAAGAACGTAAAAAGAGACACCAAACAACAAAAGAATGCGAAAAATCAAATAAGTGATCATGTACTCAATGGAAAGAACACGGAGATTTAGGAGTAAAATGAAGACCGAACAAGTCCGGTTAGTCACTCAATAGAAACCGTCATGAGATCAATGCCTTTTGGCAGCATTCCGTGTTGGGGGCGATCAATTCAACAAATTGGAAAAAGGAGTGATCAAAGAATAAGTTACTTATCTCGCCTTTTGTTGGGCAGTGATCACTAAAAAAGTCCGAATTAAAAAAAAAAGCTTCCGGACAAACTAAGTTAGCATAAACTTGCATTGCAAATTGAACACCGACTAAAAACCTATTCGGGGAGGGAGTCTCAAGAAAACAGAAAAACAGTTTTTTTTAGACAAACTAAGTTGCAACCCTCTAGCTGGATTGGTGCGCCCTGTACGCGTGACAAATACATAAATGCATACATACATAGCCAGCCAGACCAACTTAAAAACTCAAGGAACATGTTGATAGATTTGGTGACAGTTTTGGTTGACGGTTTTTAATAGTAAAAGTGCAGGTTAAAAAAGGCAGTTGATGGGGCGGGGGGGGGTCTATAAAACAAACTCCAGAGAAAAGAAATTAGATGGAAGAACAGTCAGGACAACGACAGAAAGTTTTGAAGGTCATGGTGGTGGGGTTAGAAGATGACACGTGTCTGAAAGTTTCGGATTTTCGGCGCCAACTCGCTCAGTATTCAGCTAATACTCAAAAGATTGCTGTATAACTTCAAATAAATGAAGACACACAGATGTATTCTCTTATGTTTGCCTGCCTTTGCTGTTTGCTATGAGGAGCAGAGGAAGATACGGTGGCTGAAACGCAATAAGTGCAAGAAAATTCAAAGAGATTAAGTAAAAGGAGTGGAGACGAATGAATCTCTGCTAGAAATAAGATAAAACAGCAGTAATGGAAGTATTAGGAATCAGCTTATAATTAACTAGCTGAAGTACCAGGGTTAAATATTTAAGGAGTAAAAAAAGGACTAAAGCTTTCAGACTTGTGTAAAAAAAGTTCCCCCTCGCTTTTGACCCCTCAAAGGGGAAGAAAGTTTCTTTCATTTTTGACTCCCTAAAAGTGAAAAAGTATCATTTCACTTTCGACTTAACATATTAAAACCCATACTTGAAGGAACATTACATGTGTTTATGGGTAGGCAAATTGACACACAGTGACGTAACTGCATGTTCATTAGATGTCACTTAGTACAATGCATGGTGTCACAGTGGGTTCTTATGGGTTAAGAGGGAAAAGTTTGATCCCTTAAATAATTATAAATAAATATATAAACTAAGCATATATGTGTATATGTATATTGAACAGAAAGTAAGGGTCCAGTTTACCATTATAATTACATTGTAAATAGAGACGGTGTGACACCTCTCACTTATACATACAGATATTAATATTATTTGTAGTATGTTTGATTACAGGTCTTCCCCGCTATTCAAAACTAGAGTGGTCCTATAAAAACAATTCATAGACGGAAAGAGCGTAAAGAGAAGTAACAATTACCATTAATTAATATGGAAAGAGTCTTTTGCCCCCCACCCCCACCCCAATAAAAGAAATGGGAGATACAGGAGACTGTGGTGTAGGAAAGATAGGAAGAGGGTCCAAGCAGCTTCTCTAATGTCTCGCTGACATGTATGTTTTTGCTAAATTGGTCCCTTAGTTTCCGGCATCATCCATGCTTGTCTTTTGAAAGGTTGCGGTTTTTATTGACAGTTCTTTCAAAGATTTGCTAGCTATGATCCCCACATGTCACACCAAAAGCCAGGTTGACCAAATAGCGGAGCAATCTGGGAAACATTGAATTAGAGTTTTCAATCTCACTTGTTATGAGTGCTTGGTGTTGAGCCTCACCAACACGGCTTTGTCGATTAACCCTTAGATCTCGCAAGTTGTAATTCAATACTCTAATATTTGAGATACATCCGTAGGCCCTATTCGGTTCTTGTTATTGACGTGAAAGATTTTCAAATTTTGTTTATGAAATAGATGTAATATGTGCAATTCTCTCTCTCTCTCTCTCTCTCTCTCTCTCTCTCTCTCTCTCTCAAAATTCTATAAAGCAAAAGACAGACACAAAGACTGCCCTGTCAAAGAAGTTAACCTATTTTCTTAAAAACTACAGTCGTAAAGAACTGTTATTCTATAGCAAGAGTATGCTTAACGCCCGAAGGAAAACATTATGCCATTACAAATAACAATAATAACAGCAAAGCGGGAAATTATTATAAAGATAACAATGAGAAAATAACAGTAAAGAGAAAATGATATTACTCTCAATAATATCAAATACAAATAGAATGATAATAATCTATACTATTATTCCGCGTGTTTGTATATACGCCCCGACAACACGACTCTCCTTTACCCTCTCCTGACCACAACACGCCACCCGCGTGACCGGCGTCGTTTCATACAGGTTTCCCCCGCTATCCGAAAGTAGAGCGTTCCTATAAAAAGAAAAAAAACTGTTTTTTATTTCGAAATAACGTAAAGCGAAGAAGAAATTGTCGTTAATGTATATGGGAAATAATACTGAACCTTTGCAGAACCAAGAAATAATATGTTATGTCTGCCAGTTTTACGCTAAAACTAACACTCTTACAAGATCTTTTCGGTGTGTTAATACCTTATGACACACCTGTCTAACGGATGCACAAAACAAATCGAGATAAAGCACAGATGCTCACAAACACAGTTCAAGACTATGGCCAATGAGGTATTTCATAAAAGCAATTTGGCGTAAAGTGAACTTTTAAAAGCTGGGGATACCTGTATATACAGTGAGCGTCTTCGTTTGTTTGTTATCGCCGAGACAAAATCAATAATACAAAATAAATCGAGATAAAGCACAGATGCTCACAGACACAGTTCAAAACTATGGCCCCATGAGGTATTTCATAAAAGCAGTTTGGCGCAAAGTGAACCTTTTAAAAGCTGGGGATACCTGTATATACAGTGAGCGTCTTCGTTTGTTTGTTATCGCAGAGACAAAATCAATAATACCCACAGTAAGCGTCTAAAGATCAAAAAGCCTAGATTGCAATTTTAAAAGTTGTGCCGGTTTTATTTAATTTTGCAATGACGATTACAATATATGATGCATTGATACATTCACCATATTACTAGAGAAGCTTCATTTTCATTTTCTCATTTAGTGATTTCCTTTTTACCTCGATTCACTTTTGTGCAGCTTCATATATTTGAAAATGTCCCTGAATTATGCTACAACTTACCATCTGTTCCGTTGCTTTAATTCCAAGAAAGTCTTTAAAAATCCAATTTCTCTAATAGAATTACCGAAATCAACTTCTGCCGTCTGGCATAAAGAAACTACTACTGTGATAATATGGGCGGCGTGGATTTTACACGCATATACAATTACGCTAGTATTGTAAGCCAGACAATGGTCTGTGTATTGTCTTCATAGC
Source organism: Architeuthis dux (assembly GCA_006491835.1). Classification (NCBI taxonomy): domain Eukaryota; kingdom Metazoa; phylum Mollusca; class Cephalopoda; order Oegopsida; family Architeuthidae; genus Architeuthis; species Architeuthis dux. The sequence continues at coordinate 2,564,546 of VCCN01003067.1, read as the reverse complement.
TGATACGCATACACAGACCCACTTAATCTAAACACCCACACGCCACCAGCTCAAAGACCCACAAAGAACTTTCAGCCAAATAAACCAGGCACAGAAAACATTTCATTTCTACTATCCGGCATGGATAGGAGCAGTTTTCTTCAATGTTCAGATTTATTATTTCTGATGAAGTTGCTCGCAGCGACGAAATGCATAAAGGTTTCTCTTCATGATAATACATATGTTTGTGACGTAACATGCTTTTCTCAATCTTTCTTTTCCACATTGTCTAATCACATCTACCAACCTCTAAAATGCAAAGATTATGCACATTATTATTTGTAAACGTCAATCACTTAAAATAAACAATGTCTAACATGCACCCGGTCGATATATCACCCTAGTGCTAGGCAAAGAAAGTGAAAATATTATCTATGCCAGAGAATTGAAATTTTTGCGAATTAGATAGATTTTCCATGCTGACTCAGCAAGATTTTATAGCATACTTGTTGGATTTTGATTGATTGATTGATTTATGTAGGATTAACTTGAAATCACCATGGACTGTATATCCCACCTCCATTGATGGGGGTGGGGCTCTTGGGCCAATCAGAACAGCCTGGACAATTGTTCTTGTATATTTCCCCTTTTCTCTCCCTTTCTTTTCTCCTTAAAGGTTTGGGGGTTCGTAGTTGCGGCCGGATCACGAGAAGAACCCGGGAGGGCCACTCTTGACCAGTTGCCGGTAGTTGTCGCAAGAAAACGGAAGAAATAACATCAGACCAAGAAGGCGAACCGACCAATCATCTCAACATTTTATTTGGGACAGGAAACTGCTTCAATGTAAAATAATAAATACGCCTTGTTTATCAAACTTTTAAAAAGCGTTATTCTTATTACTATCCAACATTGTTTGGTAACCTGTTCCTGTCGTCAAGACGATGCAACCATCAACGCGGACGACTTCTTCAGGTCAAAAAGTCACAATGTGGGAAAAGGAGACGTCCAACGTGAACCGGTCTGGTGAGACCGGACGGTGTTACACTCTGGATATCTAGGAATTCATTATATTAGCCATTTATTCAATTTGTTTTGATAGGTTGTGATCTCTTAACATTTCTGACATGATCATAACGACTTGTGCCATGCCTTCACGCGGTGTAAGTGAACTACGAACTAACTATATCCTCGTGCTGTAATAGACCTGTGTACGTAAAAGCAACCCACAAATAAGTTCGTGGTGATTTAAATTAGTTTCGCCCTGCGTTTCTATGGTAGGACTTGGAGAGGCTGATTTATGCAATGCCTGCTCCGATATTAATCGATTTTCTAGTAGGAACGTGGTCTCTAAGAACAAGAACCCGAATGAACTCTATGTAGAAATTATTTCTTTCAGAACGTGTCTCAAAATGGAAATGTTTTTGAATTAGGTATGTGTTCAGGAACGCCTACTGACTTATCAACGATATTTTTGTTCATGCTGTGTTTATTACTTTATGATGAAAATAACCTTTATTATTTGAAATCTTTGTTAATCCATTTGTGCCAAGACCGTATTATTGTCTTCTATTGCTTTCTTAAATACATCTCTCACATGAGTTATCTTTTCAGTTTATATTTTATTGAGGTTTGTATCTTAAGTTTATATTTTATTGAAACCTTAACTTTTATTGCCAGCATTCGTGAAAACTCCATAACGCACATGAACAATTAGAATATGAACTAAATCAGTTGTTCCCAAACCTTTTCGAATCACGGAGCTCTTAGTGCATAATGATTTTTTCACGGCGCCCTAAGTTAGTAAATACTGAACAATTACATTTACGTTCATGTGATTAGGTTAGTTAGGTAAACAATTATCATGTAATTTAAATTCATAAAAAGGTTATGTGTTTCCTCTTTTAATAATCATAATTACTAGTGAGATG
>VCCN01003067.1:2399658-2410999 GCA_006491835.1 Architeuthis dux | reverse complement strand
TCCCACCAAATTCAAACAAACGCCATACTGGAGTTTGGAATGTCCTGCAAACTTCAACTTCTCTGAATGTTCCGACATATTGGATTTATGCCAATAATTATTATTTCGAACGCAAACATATATAGTGTGTCACATATCCAAATTGATGCTATTTTCCGACACTTGGTGTCGTGGCGAACAGAAAAACCCGATGCAGCCCGCCAAAATAGAAATCTCTCTCTTTCCAGTCGACTGTCACCATGTGAAGACGTTAACACATCGGCTCTAGACGAAATGGCTAGAGTCGTGGGAGAGTGATTTGCTTCAAAGCGAGCAAACTTCACAAGAAAATACAGAAACCATCAATCAGTGAATTTGAATGCCTCGTAATCACAAAGAATATAATAATTAATTAGATGACTCGCGAGAGATTTGCCCATTTCAATTATCCGCACACATTTTTTACTTTCGTCTAATAGACAAGAAGTATATTGTTCAACCTAATATATTGAACTCTATGTCAATGTTTACTTATAAGAAAAATCTTCTACAGTTTTGTTATAGTCATGATGTTCAACTCTTCCTTTCTGACTAATCTGACGTCTAACTAAACTTTCAAACCTTTTTATTTGTTTCTTGTTGTTGAATAAATATTATATGATTCTATTGTCTCTTTTTGTCTCCGCATTATTACCTTGGAGTACAATATAATATGTGACCATTTTGCCCCACTTAAAGCAGCAGTAACTACTTTACTTTGAGTCCATGTCTAATGAACATGTTTGAGTTTGGGTATTTATGTACTGGAGGCCGCACAGGGCACCACGCGCTGAAGGGGCACTAAAGCAGCCTAGCCATTTTCTTTTAAATCACTATTCATAATTACAATAGGCACCATTAGCAAGGTAATACAAGATATACATAATTTCTCGAAGTAATAAAATGATTTATTGTGCGCCCACCCCTCTCATCGCGTATCCAGTGCCCTCTTCTTTGCCTTCCCGATCCGTGTCAGCTACTAAACTCCGCTATGTCTGCACTAAGATCGGACACGGACAGCAGCAACGATTTATCAAAAATGGCCCCGAAAAGACAACAGAAATCGGGGACAGGGAAAGAAGAAGAAATGGCGAGATGATGCTCGTGCATCGCTTGCAGATATGCTAATTTTCAAACTATTGGAAAAGTAGCTTTTAAAGACGATTCAAGTTAAGAAACACAAGCCTAAAAAAACCTGGTAAAACTTAAAGTTTCACATTTGTTAAAAATCGACACCTATTCTGTGAAATAAACGAATATTAGTCCTTTTTGCTTCTATTTTTTGTTTACTTTATTTCTATTTAATCTGACGGCGTTCCTTGGTTAACGTATAGAATGTCAGGCACAGCAATCAGTTTTTTTTGCTTTTTTAATACCTTCAAATAGATGACAGCTGAATAAAATAGTTTTTTTATAAAATACCCAGGGATATTATTTTTTTTAATTCTTATATTTGTATATTGTTAAGACACTGTTATTGCATGAAAATAATATTTTACATAACAGAAATTTCCGAAAATTTCCGAATGCCAAATTTCCACCATTTTAATGTTTACAAATGGACAAATTTTCATGCTGTTAATTTTCTAACATATCTGATTCTATAGATTTCTTTCAGAGAAAGCTTATATCAGATATTTTTCCAATGTTTCTTCTTAATAATAACAGAAAGGTGTTGACGATAACAATCTTTTATACCAGTTTGAAACCTTTATTTTATCTCGGGTGTCGATTGCTTTATTTATAAATATGGCCAAAAGATTTAACCCCGAACTCAACACCCGAGATATAAAAAGTCTCAAACTTGTATAAAATGCGTTATTAAGAAGAAAGATTGGTAAAAGAAAATCTGATATAAGCTTTCTCTGAGAAAGGTCTATAGAATCGGAGATGTTTCAGAAAATCAGCGTGATAAGTTGTCCATTTGTAAACATTAAAATAGTGGAAATTTGGCATTCAAAAATTTTCCGAAATTTCTGCTATGAAAAATATTATTTTCATATAACAGTGCTTTAACGATATAAAAATATAAGAATTTTAAAAAAATAATAATATCCCTGGGTGTTTAAAAAAAAAAAAAATATTTTATTAATTTTACAATTTCCAATAGTTTTACACACAATCGTTGACAAAATCAGATTTAGTACTTATTATAATAGTTTAGACCAAAGATTCCCAACCTGAGGCGCAAATTGCTCCACTGTGGGACACAGTGGAGCAATTTGAATATGTTGAGGGGCAATTTGGAATTTAAGTGAGAAGAGCGAAAAGCGTTCAGTAGAGAGCTAAGTAGATTTTAATTCACTGATGATATTTTGAGTTTAACAAAAATAAATAAACTGGTCTAGTTTGTCACTCAATAGAAACCGTCACCTTACTAACAACATCTTTTGGCAGCATGATGTGTTGTGGGTAATCAATAAAATTGGAAAAGGGGAGATCAATGAATAAGTTACTTCTCTCGACTTTTGTTGGGCGGTTATCATTAAAAAAGTCCGAATTTTCAAAAGATAAGCGCGAACATTGCCAGACACGAACTAAAGGACCAATTTAACATAAACTTACATTGCAAATCGAACCTTTCTCTAAAGATCTGGAGTGGGGTGAAAAAACAAAAAGCATTTTTCTTGACATAATAAGTAGTAAATGTTTAAATATCCAGCCCTCTAGCTCCAGTGGTGCGGCCTGTACGCATGATAAATACATAGCGATCCACCGAGCTAGCCAGACCAAATTGAAAACTGAAGAAACCTATATTGACAGTTTTCGTTGATGGTTTCTAATAATGTGTCTTTTACAGCAATTATGCTTAGGGCACCATAATGGCCAACAGCGGCCCTGCTAAAAGTCCATCTAACCCAACAATATAACATGATATTAAAATAAATGTATATGAAAATTTATGAAATGAAAAATATAACATTAATGTATCTATTTATAAAATGTATACAATAAAATATAATTTATATAAACATACATTTAAAATATAAAATGTATATATTGAAAATTAATATAAAAATAAAATAAAACTAGAATGATTTTCATCAGATCAAATTGCTTACAGACATCGAAATTATGTTAAATGGTTTGAGCATGGCGTGGTTTTTTTTCCAACTGCGAGCATTTATGATTTGAATGCTAATTTTCTCCAAGTAAGTGAATCTAAGATTATTTGAAACAGGTTACTGGGTCTTTCCCTTAAGCTCTTATTATAAAAACTTACGCGAAAAATAAATAATTTACCCCAATCGGTTTTCATACTTTCAGCATTAAAAAACCCACTTCTGATAATAATAAAAGCAAAAAAAACGCCTGTTCTGAAAACACTACAGCTTAATCTTGGGACACATCTGTATATGTGGGCGTGTGCGAGTCCATATTTACTCGAAACATTATTTCTTAACGTTTTGTTAAGGAAGTAATTCATTCATATTACACGCCATTTTTTAAAATTCTCCTGTACAAGAATTCCCTCTATAATATGGTTACTGGGCCCTTCCTTGGGCGCTCGCAGTCGAATGAAGTTTATCTCGAAGACTGTTGCTAGTCTAGTAGACTCAATTCTCAGTAGGTGCAGCACTATTATGCCATTGTGCTAAACTAAGCCTAGTAAATATCTACTGGGTTTTTGCTTTGGGCGCCCACTGTAGAGTAATAATTAGCAAATTAGTCTCGCTGGCTATCGCTAGTAAGTTCGATCCTCACTCGGTGTCCCATTGTTGTGGCCCAGGCTTAGCTAAGCTAAGTAAATATCTCCTGAATCCTTGCTATCATGTGAGATAGAAATTTCCAGTCTACAGGTTCCTATTTCCCAAGTATCTAATGAACAACAGAAAACAAAATTGGATTGATACATACGAACAGATTTGAGAGATTTCTTATGACTAACCCAGGAGTAATATTTAATAATAAATAATAATCAAAAGTGAAGCCAACCTCTTGACTAAGATAGTTAAGTATTTCCCACTAGTGCGAGTAGTCGGTGCGTGAGCCCAGGTAAAAGGTCAGGATTTCGAATGCTGATTTTCCAAGGTACTCAATCCCTTCCCACTTGGTAGTTTGACGTAACACAATGTTTGCCTGTATTTGAACCAGTAATACATTTTTTAAAATAACAGTTTCTGATGCACGAGAGGACATACCAGACAATATATTTCCGGAGTTCTGTCTAGACCAGTGGTTCCCAACAGTTTAGAGTCATTCCCCACTTTTGTCAATAAGATTACTGGTACCCCCCCCACCACACCTTCCATTTATTAAGTTGCAATAAAGATTCAAATAATAACTTTATTTTACGTATAATTAGACAGCTTCATACTAAGAATTAGTTTAATTTTAAAATTGTACATCTGCTGCTGTGTATTTGTTACTGAAAGAAAGCAAGCGAAAATCATTAGAACACATCATTTGAAATTCCAATTTATTACCAAAAAAAAAAGAATTCTGCTATCGTAACGTTTAAAGACATCAATCTGATCTCTGTTCTTGATTTTTTGCGACTGGTTCTTCGATTTATGGGTCTATTAGTGAGAGAGCACATTTTAAATCATTCTCAACTTGGAGCTTATTTCAAGCCTTCGACTTTATAGAAGTGCAGAAAACCCTATCTCTAGATTGGACTTATCCTCGCACCCACTGGTCTAGACTGTGAAAAGGGTCATATATTTCTATTGTATATTAATTCATTCAGACTAATTTCCTCGTCTTTATTTTTTTTGTATACCAATGTTTTGACTGTTGTATTCTCCGGCCTTCCTTGGGTGTATGTATTTTGAAACGCCGCCTGGTTCACGGGTTTGACATGTGGATCAGAGAAAGACAGTTACAAGAGCTCACAGAGGCAACGGATGTGATGTGTATGGGAGGTGAAGCGCTGACCCCTCAGACCAAATTTCGACGAATACAGTGGCCGAAGTGTTGTGATAAAAAATAAAGGCGAGAAAATCCGAAAGAAAGTTCAAATGAACGAATATAAAATAATTGCAAAACATTCAGACACAAATGTTCATATGATTGTACTCAAAGGTCCGTACGTGTGTTCGTAGATATTGCGGCTATTTTTCTTAAAGATTAATTAACTGGATCAGTGCCCGTTTCAAAGCTGTATGTTTGGAAGGGGCCGGAATTCATGTTGTGTAGAGCAGCCTGCCATAATTGTCCTGTAAAATAGTTTTCTGTCCGTCGTACGAAACTACGAAATCTTTTATTTACTTCTCTTTAGTGTTGCCAATTTATATATGTTATATCTGAATTTAGATAATTCTAAAGAGCGGGAGAACATGGTGATAATTTATAGAAAGTATAAAGAAAGATCTATAATCTTTAATTTGTAAATTACTTTTATTAAATTTCTCGAGAACCGCTGATCCAAACAACTTCAAACTCGACATAGCACTGCCTTGTCTGCTGACTAATATATCTAGCGAATGTCAAATTGCGGTGCACAACACAAACACATGGATTTCTGCAATTCTTGTGAGAGTAATCATGTTAAATATATCAGGCCTGATTTATTAGTACATACATTTGTGTGGTATAGGCATATTCATATGTAAATATATACTACCTGTATCTTGTTAATTACTTTGAATCCATATACTTATCTGTTATTCTCTTTTATAGATGTTTATATTTTATAAACGAGTATGTTCCCATTTATATGTCGGTGTCTTTGAACCTGAAAAACGAATTTCCAGCATTGACTATGTGCGTGTCTGCATGCCTGCTAACAAATATATGTTACATTTTTATTCCCTACAAAGTATTAGTCCGCTAGCCAGAGGGGCCTACCGTGCACCCCCACTCCCTGTTATCCTCTACCATATAGTTCTTTTCTGATAAGTACATGTCTGTAGGTTTGGATAGTTACTCAAAAATATTTTGGGATGAACTATGTTTTTATGGGGTATTTTTAGGGAGTACTGTTGTCTCAAATTTGAGGAATTGAAAATACTGATTATTTGGAAATGTTTGTTTTTACACGAAATTGTACCACAATCAGGGGCAGAGCTGGAGATTTGAAGGCCCTGGGGTCTTTGGCTCCTTGCAATCCCTTCCATCCAACATTTAGTGAAATATTCCCCAACCTGGGGCCTGCGGACCCTAGATGGTCCACACAGTTATTAATGGGGCTCCGTGGGCAGACCTTTCAAAAGCCTGGGGTCCGTCAACTTGTTGACTAGGCAGACCAATCTTTCTGATAGGTACATGTCTGTAGTTTATGGTTTAGGTAGTTCCTCAAAGATATTTCTGGATGAACTATGATTTGGGGGTGTTACTGTTGTCTCAAAAATTGAAGAAAAGTCCGGTTCCGATTTAGGATAATCTATGCATATCACCATTGAATCTTCTGTGTGTACTAAGGGTACACTAGACATGTTTTTGGCAAGTTGGCTTCTGAAATCTCCTAAAAGAAATGTAAAAAATAATAGTTTGGGATCTGTATTCGCGCTCACACCGATCTAGTCCAGTGTATCTTGTAAATTTGTATCTGTTGAGCATAAACGGTTACAGCCAACAACGTGAAGCTAGGTATTTAGCATTTCACAAGGACGTTTTAACTATGTACTCTTTATAGTCCAAAGTCTATGGATTGTGGATTTAATTATTGATGGGGATATATATATATATATATATAATATATATATGTGCGTGTGTGTGTGTGTCTAGCTTAGAGAAAGTGCTGAAATGTTTTATGCAGACCCCGAAAAGTCTGTGGAGCAATTGTGCGAATTTTCAATAAAAGGCAGAATACCAAACAGCACGTTAACAGTTCGGTTCTCTAGCCCTGCACAAGTCGTACCGTGCACACGAAGATAATTTTCTAACTCGATAGACAACCGAACGAAACTAGAAAGTCTCATTAGCTCTGAAAGTCCATCTGAAGACTATCAAACCACCGAACAAATGATAAGTCCACCCCCGTCGATTCTACAATCGAGTTTCCACTTCGGCAAAAAATATATATATGGTAGCGCCCACCAGAGAACTAGCGACAGCAAATCCCTTCAATTCTACAATAGACTTCCCAACACTTTTCCAACAGTGTATGCTGGTATGGTGGAATGCCCATCATATACAGATTTGGGCAGCTGTTGGACAGCTGATAAAAGGACATACCTGAGGGTTGGGGGCGATTTCCATTGAAGTCCCCGAAAGCTTTATGCATAGTAGTTCACCTATTGCATCTTTAATAACATAATACAATAACACATCTTCACCGGTGTCACTAACTTTAATAATTTCCGCTACTGTGCTTTTGAAACATCTGCCCACATACCCCCAGTAATATATTTGTGGACCCTCACAAGGAGGAGAAGAAGGAGGAGGGGGCCCAAGGGGGCCCAAGGAGACAAACAGCTCAGGTCTCCAAATATCGAGCTACAACTACACAGAAATAAAACCATAATCTATATGTGCTTTTGGAAGGTCTGCCCACAGAGCCCTATTAATAACTTTGTGGACTCTCAGGAGTCCGCGGCCCCCAGGTTAGGAACTGCTGCAGTAAATGTTCGAGGGATGGGCTCCCAAGGAGCTAACTCTCCCAATCAGAAAAACTATATATATATATATATATATATAGTTTCCTGTTATGCTTATGGTTCTTACATTGAGTAATTAGCATGGGCAGCACCGTTATTTCTTAAAGATCGAATAACTAAGTTTCAAATAATTCTGACAGAGGTTGTATATGTTGACTTTGTTAACATAAGCACTGACCTTGCTAAGAGAGCTGGTGCTCTTCTGGTTAAAACAGACACTTTTTAACGATACAGTGTGTCCATGCGTGCTCCAGAGACCCGGTGGATGTAACACAATACATTTTTATCCAGCCTGCTGTCATGCAGCCAATAGTTCTGACATGAACGCTTTTTTTCATTCTCAGACATGCTTACATAACTTGATGTGTGTGTAAAGAAGAGGAAATTACTTTATAAATATGCATAGGCAAGTTGTTTTTGTCGGACATCAATACATACTATGAAAAAAACGTTTCCTACGTACCATGGGATCGGAGCGAGAGGGGTGAAGGTGAATTCTCTACCCGAGGCGAGTGTCAAAGGAAAACTGTGAATTGCATGTTTTGACATTTATAGATTGTCAAGCAACCGAAACCAAACCAATGCGCAGGCTTTCAAATATCGGTTCGAGTTCTGCTCAGACTGGGACGATATACAGTATCTGTTAGACCAATCTAATCAACCTCCATCACCTAATAACTCTAATGCAGAAGCCCCCTAAGTGCAGGCTACTAAAGAGACAGCTCCAAATCCTAGTACAGGGTTAGACCATGTCTCGTCCTTATTGCCACATGTCCCGTCATTTTCGCCATTCAAAGATACAGCGTCCCCTATCTCAAGGTGCCTAGGGCAGTGGTGGAGAGGTAATAGCTCCGCTGTGGAAGGCCCCAAAGTGCTGAGTCAAAAGGAGCTAGAAGTTGCCAATAGTCACTCCGTGCCCCCTCTAACAGATTTATACGGCGGCCTTGGAAACCAGAGTACCTACGGCAACGGTGGAAACATGGGGAGACTATAGCAAACAGGCCCCAAATACTGGCTCCCAAGAACCCAAAAGTTTCCAGTCTCATTCAGACTGAACATTTAGGCTGCCACTTGTCATATGGTTATCCGAATTCTTCAGACAGCTCCAGCAGTGGAGTTATTGATGTAGACTTTAAGTCGAGTAGTTCTTGCAGCCGAAATAGTCGGAAGAAACGAAAGAACTACGTTCACAGTTCACAGATTTGAAAGTGACAACTAAGGCCAACATTTCTAGGCCACAGAAAACCCAAGCTTTGGACCAGCTATTGGGAGTCATTCCAACTACACAGAAGAAGCCTGAATTATATGGCTACTGTTGGCAGCCATGCTACCACAAACCAACAACACGACAATGAAACTGGCCCCTCACACGAAACTGCAGTCTAAGTTTCCAGGCAACAATTGAGGGCGACAGGGTCCAGTAGCTGAGAATAAAGACATTAACTTCATTTCAGCTAGTGCAGACACCACACCAGAAAACCCAAATATTCCAGAAGGTGTTACTCTTGACACTCATGGACGTGTGGTCCCATTCTCTTGTCGGCAGTATTCACGTTCTGTATATTTTCACTTGAACCACGTTGATTCTTACAGCGGTGTAGTCCTTCAGGTTGTTGGTAACATACAGCGATCTTCAAAAACAGTTGAAGATGCTAAGAATTCCCATTCCTCACATAATTCTCAAGAGAAATCTGAGGTATGGGAAAATACTTCTCTAACGGTTCTGGTAGATACTAAGCAGATTTCACTGGATTGGAAATCAGTCAGCACATTAAAGAATGAACAACCGGACACTCTTGTGTTAGTTTACGGAACTACTCATTTATTCTGGCGCCCTGCTTTCGTATGCAGGGATAACAACATATTCATGTGCGTTAGTTATCTAACAATGCCTCCGCGCTGAGTTAAAACTATTTTACTAGTGCAGGGGTGAAACCTACCCTGACTATAATTGTCCATGGATTATTCTGCCCTGTGACCGACAATTTCCTTTGGATTTTATTATTTACTTTTTGTTCAAATCTCATGTCCCGTCTCTTACGAGGATTTCTTTTTCGAACTGTATAACGTCTTTCAGGGGCAGAAGTTGATGTTCCCATCACATCTGAGCCTCTGTAAGTTGGTTGCGGAAGTGGGTTTGGTGGCACTAGTGGTGGCTGAGGTATTACCACTGGCGCTTCCCTACACACACTGGTAAAACGTCCTGTTCCCTCTCAACCGCACTGTAGGATTCTCGGATCTGATCAATATGACATTTCCACATTGTGTTGTCAGCCACTTTAACCTGGTAATTCAAAGAACCGAGTCGCTTGAATATCTTTCCTGATATCCACCTCTGTTTTCCCCTGTAATCACGAACTAGAACGTCTTGTCCCACAGTGAGGTCTCGCAATCTGACATTTTTCACAATTCCAGGAAAAAGTTTGTTGGCCACCCGGCATTGGATATCAGGTTTTAAGACATCGAGTCTGCAATGTAAGGGGCGCTTCAAAAAACATCATCGCTGGGCTTTCACCCGTCGTTGCATAAGGCGAGTTTCTGTACATTAACAGGGAATTTGCCAGCTTTTTCTCTGCTGACTCTCGTCCCCCAATTGCTTTGAAGCTATGTTTCAGCGTTTGCATAAATCGTTCTGCTGGTCCATTTGTAGATGCGTGAAATGGAGCTTAGCGAATGTGTCTGATGCCATTCTGATGCCATCAACAATGGACTTCTGAGATAGATTGTGGACGATTGTTCGACGCAAGTTGCAAAGGCACTCCGTTGCGAGCGAAAATCTCGCGTAGCACTAGGATTGTTTGTCCAGTGGTGGGGCTCTTCTTGATATATGTCTCAGCCCATTTTGAATGAGCATCAACGAAAAACATGGGCCCTTGAAGCGGAGCAGCGAAATCTACATGAATTCGTTGCCATGGTGAACTCGGCCATTCCCATGGGTGTAGATAAACACGCTGTTTAGGCATGTTTAGTTTCTTTTGACATCCCTCAAATGTCTTTGTCATCAGTTCGACATCACGATCAATTGAGTGCCACCACACATAGATACGACCCAGGGCTTTCATTTTTACAATTCTCAAGTGTCCCTCATGTCGCATCAGTAATGGTGGCGATATTACCACTCTCATTCCTCCAGAGTAATACACCTTGAGATGTTGATAGTTCATCTTTCTTCGAATAATAGTTTTGATAACACCTATCTTCACCACTCCATCCTTTTTGAACACAGTCCAGAACATGTGAAAGTGTCGGGTCACGTCTTGTCGCAGTCCTGATCTCGTCGCATGTAACTGGCAAACGATCGATGTGTGTTATGTGAAACAGATCAGCAGCATCCACATCATGTTCCTCGTCGGGCTGTATGTTTTTTTAATGCGTCAGCGTTGCAGCGGTTTCTCGTGTTTCGATACATGATGTCATAATCAAGATGATTGCATATGTTTGTAGACGTGCCGCCGTCATTACTAGAACTCCGACAGAATATGATAATTATGAAGACATTTATTAGTTGAGAACCTATATTTCCCCGGTGCCGGTATGGACGACGAGCGGCCTAAATCGTAAATGGGAATAAGGAAACGAGCTCCGTGCGGGGACCGAAGCCGCATCCACCTTGGAAGCAACCTTATACGCAGGTTCTGCTCTACCGATTGAGCTAACGAAAATCTCATGATAGTCAGGAGTCGTTTAATCCTACACTTTGCTGGCCTCTCCATTTTCACGTCCGTATTTAGGCGTGAATGTAATGTGATTCTCTATGTCGACAGTATGAAATCAAATGATGG
>VCCN01003067.1:2274160-2289624 GCA_006491835.1 Architeuthis dux | reverse complement strand
TATATATATATACATATGTATATATACACACACACATACAAGCATGCATTCATACATACAAGTACATCTGGAAATATAAATCTGCATATATAGATAGACACAACTATGCACACACATAAATAACTGTGTTGTATTCACATATATAAATGTCTGTATATTACTATTTACTATACATATGCTACAAAATCATTATATTAACTAGAATGACTGCATTTATCATCAATTTGACTGTAATATAGTCTAAAAAGTTCTTGTGAAGAGAAAGGAGAACAACTTTCGGAGTAAGTGATATTGGTTGAACAAGTATTAGAGCTACCCAAATGCAATTCTTCCCCCAGACACATTAAAAAGAGAAGGAATTAAGGAAAAGCCAATTGCACACACAAAAAAAATGTTAAATTCCAGAAATCTTCAAACTTCCTGGGGTAATTCTTGCCATTTTAGCATTCTAAAAGACATGAAAACTGAAAATAAATCTGCTTTTAGACATGATACTCAAAGGCATCAGCTTCAAAGGACTCCAAATTGTCAAAGAGATTCCCATAAAACATAATATAACTTAATTATAGAATTGTCCAGACGGCTGATTTTGGCAAATACAGTTTCCTCGTATCTCAAATAAATCTAATTACATCACATTATTTCATCAGAAGCCAATGGCACAAACAGGCTAATCTCTTACTGATTAGAGTAGCCTATTTTGATAAACATGAGATTTCTTCCAATTACTCTGTTGATGAGAGATTGGCCTGGGTACATGAAATGTATGGCAAAATCACCAGGTCTCTGATACACAGTTCCTTTTAATTACTTGAATTACTTAAAATGGGCTTTTTTTGCCAGCGAGTTCACCTTAGCCGCAGCACTGGCAATGTACCTGGAGAATGATAGTTTATCAGTTACTATGATACCAAGATCCTTTTCATTGTAAATGATAAAAAGGATCTTGGTATCATAGTAACTGATAAACTATCATTCTCCAAGTATATTGCCAGTGCTGTGGCTAAGGCGAACATGTTACAAGGACTGATTAAGCATATCTTTTCATATATAGACAAGGACTAATTCCTTATACTATATAAGACTTATGTTCGTCCACACCTAGAGTAATGTGCACAGGTCTGGTCATTGTACTTGGAGAGAGATTAAAATCTTTTAGAAAATGTCCAGAGATGTGCAACTAAGTTAGTACTGGAATTAAAAAGTACGAGTTATGAGGATAGGCTAAAAGTGTTAGGATTAACATCGTTAGAAAATAGGAGAGATCAGAGAGACTTAATAGAAATGTTCAAGATTATGCATGGTTTGGAAGTAGTAAACCCTGATGTATTTTTTACTAGAAGGAGGTACAAGGGACTGAGAGGCCACACATATATGGTAGAAGTAGTATGAATATCAGAAAATTCTTTTTTAGCAATAGACTTTGGAATAGATTACTGGAATAGGTAGTGCTATTAACAGATGCAAATAATTTTAAGAAGAATCATGATGTTTATTACACCACTGCAAAGGTTTAAGGCCCTAGATATTGTTTAAATATGATTGTTATGATGTGTGCTTGTATATACAAATTGTATACTTTTTTTCACACTAACATACAATGTTCTAAAATGTTCTAGTTAATTGTGTCATTAAGCCAGCTTCAGTGTAGTTGGGCTGGGTTTAAACTAATAAGAAAAATAGTAATTAGATTTGGTATGTCCAATAACTGAATAAAATTTATTTTTAAAAATACTGATATTCTCGGATGTGACCGTCATTTCACTTAGGCCGCTCCATGCGTTTGCTACTCTTGCCAAAAGGGAATTTTTTCTAACACCAGTGGAGGTCTGAATTTGGAGTTTATGGCTGTGTCCTCTGGTTTTACTGCACATAGATGAAGTCAGCATTTGGAACAAGGAACACTAATATCCACTCTATGTATGTTGTTCCGGATTCTATAAACTTCCAATAGGTCAGCATGTTTTCTTCTGTATTCAAGGTCTCTAGATTATGTTGTTTTAAGATATTCCCAGCCTCGGAATGGTCTTGGTGGCTATCCTCTGAACTCCCTCTATGGCATCTGAGTTGTACTTCAGATAAGGAGACAATATGCAGTGAGCAAACTCCAGATGGGGATGTACCAGAGACTTGTACAGTAGTAGGAAGCTCTCCCCATCAATGAACTTAAATGAGTGTCTTATGTAGCCGAGTGTTTTATTTGCTGTATTTACTTTTCTAAATGCATAATGAAATTAAGTGAGTTGTCTATATAAACGCCAAGATCTTTCTCCACTGTAGTTTCCTTCAGTGTGTGTTGTGTTCTGTCATCTTTAATCATGGTGTAATTCTTTTTTTTTTGTTTCTTCTGCATAGATTTGGCCCACCATTGTGATGTGCTGAGGTCCTCCACAAGTAGGTCTCTAGATTCATCAGATATTAACAGGGAATAGATCTTTGTGTCATCTGCAAACATACTTATCAGGGTATGGATATCCTGTGGCAGATCGTTCACAAACAGTATTGGCCCCAAGATGAATCCCTGAGGAATGAATATAGTTTTATGGCAATTTGACTTCTGTATAAGGATCATCTTGTGCCAAACAAGTTCTTAAGTTAATTTTTAATATGAAATTTTTCTCAAATAGGTGTTATTAAAAAAAGAATCACATTTTAAAAATAATATGCACTCTTTCCTGTTCTTTTTATTGAATTAGCCAAAGGTTTGTTTGATTCATAAAGTAGAGGAATACCTTGAATGGTTTTGATTAGTGCAGGTTTCGATGTAGTACAGTTAATGTACAGTGCTTCTCAAAAGTTTAAGACCCGCAATGTTTCAATAAAGTTATGAAATCGATGCTTTTAAACATCATATAACCACTAAAGTATGTATTTATTTTACAAATTACATAAGACATATTCACAATCAAGTACTGACATATGCACAATCCATAAATTGTATTTCTTAGTATTTCGTATGTCCTCCATTGTTCTTGGTGATGGATAGTACAAAGCGTGTCATACTGTCAATTAGGCTTCGATAAAACTCTGCCTTAATTTCTTGCATCCATACTTTTTTAATCACCTCAACTAAGTCTTTGGCACTTGATGGTTGCTTTTCTATCATTTTATCTTTCACAATGGTCCACAAATTCTTAATCAGGTTGAGGTCAGGGCTGTTTCCAGACAATCTAAGTGTTTTCACTTTCTGTTTGTTGAGAAAGGCTGTCACAATCTTGGATCAGTGGCACGGCATGCCATCTTGCATGAATATCTTGCAATTTTGAATGGTCTAGTTTGTCCTTTAGGAGTTCGACGTACCTTTTACGGGCTGTAGTAGTAACTTGGAATTATGCACACACACTCCCTTCAATGAGTAAGCAAAATGTTTTTTTGTTTTTTGAAAAATAGGGTTTTAGTGGGGTGTTCAATTTTCAATGTAAGTTTATCCTAAATTGATCCCTTGGTTTGTGTCCAGCCGCATTCATACTTTTTTTTTTAAATCATGAATTTATGGTTCAAAACTTACTGGTAGCATTTTCATCAAGGTAACTTAATTTTACCACTTAATTCATGCAGTAAAAAGAAGCTTATATGGATGGTAATGATTCATAATCTTTTGGAATGCTAGTTCCAGATGTTTTCCATTTTATCAATTGCCTGCCTTAATTTCATCTAACTGTGAGCAGTACTTATTTGATTCAGTTGTTTGGTCCTCCAGATGGAGCTCATTTCAATCCCACCATATACACAGCATCACCATCTTTGAATGAAGACTGGCAATTGGTATGGTTAGTGGTGGTTCATTCTATATCCCCTACAATCTTGTGCATTTAACTTTTAAAAGTATTAACTTTTCATTGTCTGTCACATTTTGTGTAAAAATCAGTGCATTTTTATTATGTTTAGTGGATCACAGTGGCAGCCACACATCAATGCAACAAATATAATTGATCTGGTGCAAATGATTTTCAACACATGATTTGGATATTTTTAATATGTTGACTAACTAAGGCATCAGATGATGATGATTATTCTCAAATGATGTCTTTATCTGATCGCTATCAATCGCAAATGTACCTGATTGTGGAGTATGATTCAGTGAGAAATCTCTAACACAATACTTTGCAAACCACTTTTGACACATTCAATCATTCACAGTGTCTTCATTATAAACTGCATAAATCATTTGTTGCGTTTGTTGCACTTTTACCTTTCTCTAAAAACAAGCATAATATGCCGAAAATATTCCTTACTATAGAAACCGTCAACCAAAACTGTCAACATAGGTTTCTTTAGGTTTGAAGTGGGTCTGGCTGGCTGGCAGGCTGACTATGTATGTGTCACATGTACAGGCTGCATCAATGGAATTAGAGTGCTGAAATTTAAATATTAACTCCTTATTATGTCTAAAAGAATTTTTTTAAGGTTTTGAAAATTCAGCCTCTAAATAGGTTTTTAGGGGGGGTTTCAATTTACAATGTAAGTTTATGCTTAATTGGACCCTTAGTTTGTGTCCAGCTGCGTTCATGCTTGTTTTTTTTAAAGTCAGACTTCTTAGTGATCACCGCCCAACAAAAGCCAAGTCAAGACAGACAAGTAACATCTTCATTTTCCAATTTTTTAATTGATTACCCCAAATAGAGCATGCTGCCAAAAGACATTGATTATGTGACAGTTTCTATTGAGTGACTAACCAGACCTGTACCTATATTGTCAATGTTAGGATCAATAATTAAAAATACACCAATTTTGACATTTTTTTAAATTCACACTGACAAAACTTTCACAGTACAATAAAAAGCAATTTTTTTTAATAAAGTCAGTTAAAGCTAAATGCTCTTAATGTCATCTAATGAGAAAAACATCAAACATAATAAATATCCGATCACTTAAAATATTCAACAGTTTTTTTTAATACATACTCCATATTCAGGTTTTGTTTTAATGTTTCTATATTTATTGAATATTCAAATTATTCTTATATTTTATTTCCAAAGTAGTTACAGCCAAATGTTTTCATATGATCACCAAAGTTAAGCAATGTCTGGATGGGTGACCAACTGGGAATACCAGGTACTGTAACCAGCTGGAGAAGTATTCCCTGCAGCCATGCTGATCTCTGAACATATTGAGCACTTCTTTCTTTTGGAAAGCCTTCAACATGGCCAATAGTGGGGAAGTCCTGAAGATGCTAAGACTGTCTGACAAGACAAAAAGAGCAATACAATACAATTTCCAAATTTTGAATTTTCAATTTGCTCTGTAATGTTAATGACTACCTAACAAATTTTTGATGCAAGGCAGATGTATTCAGTTCTTTTGTCTTCATTAGGCTAGAAGTACAATCAACCTGCTTTCAACATGGACTAAAATAGTATTTTATTCTATATAATTAACATCTCATCACTTTATTTATGTTTCTACAGTATATTCATATTATTTTATGTTTGTGTATATTTAAATGCAGTTTAGCAAGCATTTTGCTTTTTGGGAAAAAGGAGTGGGTTACCTTTTTTGTTCGAGGCAAAAATTGAAAAATTCAGTCTTGTTTTTACAAAGTTTGTTAAGTATTTTATCTGATATTGAGTTATCGCACTTACACAGGAGAGTTTGTTTTATCTATTTCCAGTAAGGCTGCCATTGTTTACTTGCCAAGTGAAAGACACCATATTGAATCTCGTGAGGAGACACGAAGGACAGGCCGTCGATGTAATTAGAGTATGAATGAATTGAGTTTGTGAGTACATCTTTTGTTTCCTTTTCAAAGTTTCTGACAAATTAAAACCCTTGAGAATGAAATACACAGATTCTAAAATTCATTAAATGGATAACGGAAGAGCTTACTGAATCCACAATGTGCAAAGTTGAGACAGAAGACAAATTCTTTGAATGGATTATTAACAATGACAAATCTCTTCATGCAGTGGAAAATAATGCTAAATATGTTTCTCAGAACACTGGTGCAAAGTTTATTATTGAAGAAATCAGTGAGAAACATGATGATAACACTGAACATCTGTTGAATGAAAACCTTGAGATTTCAGAAAAAGTTATTGAAGATAACAAATAGACAATAGGCAAGATAATTCTGGCAAAAATAGAAAAAGCCACCCCAAGTAGTGATGTTATTAGAAAAATGGATGCTTAGTACCAGTACTAAAACCTGGAGACAAAACTGACAACAAATGCAACACAGACCTTGTCGGAAAGTGGAAGAATTCCTGACACCAGGTGAGATCTGGTTTGATACAGGTCTTCAAAAATGAAGAAAAGAGAATTTTCTCTGACATAGTGTTAGGATTTCCTAAGAAAACAGTTGAATGACGTCCACCAGAATGTGCACGGAGATACAGGTGACGTGTGGTGAATCTTTTAAAACCCAGCAGGATCTGATGACTCTAAATATCATGGCCATCGATATGTTGACTTAGATCATATGATCCCTGGATGCAAAAATTGGTAAGTTGTAAACCCAAAAATTAATAGCAAAGCAAACCACTCTAGTCGCTGCTACAAATGCCACCTAGTGATTGCTACACTAGACAAGTCAGCTGCTTCAACTGCAAAGAAATTGGCCACATAGCACATTACTGTTATGCTGTGATGAAACACTGCTACATATGCAACCGCCTTGGTCATATTGGAATCAGGAATACAGCTTATTTTAACTGCAGAAGCTTTTGGCATATCTGGCGAGATTGCCCTTCCATGGAAATCATGACTAGTTACTAGTATTTTGTGGAATAAGTTGGAAAATCAGCTGAAAGAAGGTCCTAAGGAATGGGATCAGAAGTGATACACACACAAGAAGAAGTCAACAATAAGAAGCTTTAAATCTTAAAGCTGGAAAGATTAATATTAAGAAGATAGAGACGTGTTCTGGTTAGATTTTGATAATGGTCAATATTGAAAGAAATCCTTACTAATCTTCTGAATGATAGAACAGTTGATACAACCAAGATTGGCACTACAGTGTACTTCTGGGCTTTTCCAAGTAAAGCCAGTCAAAATAGCAAAAGGACCAGAAGCTCGGTCCTGGGCAGGATCCCTGAATGAATCTGAGAAATAGAGATGCAGTGAATGTCTGAAGATCCCAGACATGGCCTTAAAAGTAGTGCCGACTGGTCTAAAGGAGACAGACAAGGGAATGCGATTTTATGTTGGGAGTACCAACTTGAGGAGAAGTTGAATATCCAGAGGCGGACCGAAACTGAATTTATACATGGGGAACAGAGCTAATGAGTATCAGTGTTAGACCACGTGGTCAAGGTAACCAAAGTTATTTATCACATGGTGGAAATTCTTGATACTCAAAAGAAAGAATGTTTGACTTTTACCGAATAGATGAATGTGTATGTCATCTTAAATGTAACCTAGTAGTCATTGAACCAATCAACTAACAGACCTTTCACCTAAGTAAATGAAATTGAATGCCATCTTAAATGAAACCTAGAAGTCATTGAACAAATCAACTAAGAGTCCAATATAGCTAAAGATGCTGTCAACAGATGGACAGACAATGTGTTGATGACCAATTCCTGGATCGAGAAGAAATTACTTTGTCTGCAGAAAGCATGAAAGAAAATCACAAGATTTTGATTACGTTTGCCTGAAGGTTGAAGGCATCATGTTGTTGAAGGACTGAAGTAGAAAAATATAATGTTTATTTTTTCTACATAATTAGTGGGACACAAGAAAACATTTTCATTATTATAAAGTCTATGGTCAGAAAAGAAAAGAGGGGAAGAGCTGTTAAGTATTTAATTCAATATTGAGTTATCTCCCTTACACTGGAGAGTTTATTTTATTTACTTCCGGTAAGGCTGCCATTGTTTACATGCTGAGTGAACATACGCCATACTGAATCTTGTGAGGAGACACGAAGGATGTGCCAAGTTTAATGATGCTGTATTGAATCTCAAGGTAATTAAGAATATGAATAAATTGAGTTTGTGGGTACATCTTTTGTTGCCTTTTAAATCTGCTGGTATCTGTCATTATTATCTTTACAAAGTTCTTTCATTTTTAATTGAAGAATTCATTTACAATTTTTTTACAAAATGTTCTTCTGTGAATAGAATAGATCTTCACTTACAATATCAAGCCAAAATCTATTCTTTTATATTCATAAAAAATATTCCCTCTGTTCAGAAAGATGTGATATATTCGCGCTTTCTTTTCTATCAGGAAGATTAAGCCAAAGCCTTAGCTGCAAGTGACAATTAAATTAATGTCTTTTCACTTCAAAATTAATGTATTTTCAGTTTTTGTGTATAATGTTATCTTTGCCTTTTCAAAATTCGGATTTTTAGGAAATGTTATAGGTATTTACTAAGCTCAGCTTTGTCTGGCACAAGGTCACATGTGTGGAGCATCCAGTGAGGACTGAATTTACTACATTATTAGTGGTCTATGAGACTAGCCTGTTAACCGTTGCACTATAAAAGGGCACCCTGGAATGATTTATAATGCATTATTTTCTCTTCCTCTTCTTATAGTTGACTTCTGGCAGATGTCAAAAAAATTGAAAATAGGAAAATATTCCCTTCACTGTGAATAAAAAAACCTAATCTTTTGATCTGCCTCAAGTCACTAATGGATTTGTGTTGGTATATTCTAGTCAAGTAATTATTGGAATTGGGTATTAACTTTCATTTTGCCATTGTAACACAATATGGTACAAATGACTTATGCCGAGACAGAGAAAAGGAATATTTGATCATTTGTCTCAATAAAAAATGATTCATTATAGCAATTTTGATATGAGTTATTGTCATTATTCCATGAGTTATTCAGCCTAGTATTCGCATCATTATCGTTTGTATTGCTATTGGGCCGGCCATGAAGATCATTTTGAGTCTGTCATTAGATGGCATTAGGAATTAACTTCATTTAAAAAGATTGCTCTTGATTGTATCATGATAGTTGTCATATCAGCATTCATTTTTTAAAGGAATTTTGTCAGAAGTCACAAATGTTTGTTTATTGTTTCTAACAGTGAAGATGGAAAAAATGAACAACATTTTGGTATATTATGCTTTTTTGTTTTAAGAAAAATTAAAATGTGACTTAGAAGCAAAATAAAGATTGGTGCAGTATATGGAGACTGCACTCTGAATTATTGAATTTGTCAAAAGAGGATATTAGCTAATTTACTGGCATATTATTGTTACATTGTTACAGCTTAGCTGGAAAATTTTAACTGATCTGTCATTTTCAGCAGATATTACACCTTTGGATGACCATTTATTCTAGTCTTTACCGTATTCTCTTAATGAAGAAAATTTCTATTCCCTGGAAGACTTCAAAGGCACTTAGAACAATTCTTTTCTGAGAAAGATAAAATATTCTGGGAAGATGGAATTATGCCTGAAAGATGGCGATGGCTGGTCCTAAGGTTCCTGGCTCCCTGGGCAAGCTGAACTTTGGTGCCCTTTAAAGCAGGCTTTCTCAAAGTAGGGGTCACAACCCTGCAAAGGATCGCATAAAGACAATCGGGAGTCGCAGAAACATTTGAAGATATTTTCAAAGAATAATTTGGTAACTAGGTTTTTTTTTAAAACCTTACACAAAAATAAAAGTTTTGTTCATTGACTAGTGAAATTCTTTTGCATAATTCATTTCATTTTCACAGTTAGTGTTTCATGTAACTTAGTGTTTCTTAGTGTGCCGTCATACAATAAAGTTTGAGAACCACTGAAATCACAATGCTGATTGGCTGCTACAACTCAGATAAGAGAGAATTTGAATCACAACAGAAAGATCATGAAGAGGGCAGGGAGAGGGAGGGAGAAGCAGGGTAGCTAAACTGGCTGTGCATACTGCAAAACAGAAGGCAAGCATGGCCCAGAAATTCCTTTGCGAATTTTCCTCACCCCACTTACCTTTCCACTGAAACCCCAGCTATTGTGAGCAGTCTGACTTCACATCAGGGAATTTTCTTATTTTGACTGTTTTTATTCTCTTTAATTAATTCATTTCCCATTTTCCCATTTCTTTTCAGAAAGTCCTATTGTCTCAGACAGATGACAGGTGACCCCTAGCACCTATCACACCGGGCGACTGCCCGTGTTGCTTGATGGCAGAAGATAGTTGAACAAATACTATTTTTACTAAATAAACCATCCAGCACTTTCAGTTACTCAATACATTTTGTTCAGTATGTCCTTTGGTATTCATTAGGTTTATTCAGTAGAGTTTTTTTGGCTTTCTATCCCTTATACATACAGAATGGTTTTGCTTTACATATATACATTGTTCTAAATCTGTGCACCAAAAGACAGTACAATTCTACACAGCAGTCTGTCTGAAAATAGGTAAATAAAAAAGCAAAGATGGGAATGCAGGTCTGAATGAATCATGGGATCAAAAAATACCATCAGAAGTTTGGACAGCTGATATTTTATTTCATCATATGAGTGGCATAATTGATTTAGAAGTTTAAAAGCTAAATATTACTGTATATGCCAGTTTATAAAATGGTTATTGAATTTTCGTTTTAAAACTATGCAAATATTACAGTGAGTCCATTATG
Source organism: Architeuthis dux (assembly GCA_006491835.1). NCBI lineage: Eukaryota > Metazoa > Mollusca > Cephalopoda > Oegopsida > Architeuthidae > Architeuthis > Architeuthis dux. The sequence goes on along the minus strand of VCCN01003067.1, from coordinate 2,279,108 downwards.
CTGGTATTATTATTAGGGGACTGTTTACTAAAGCTCGATATTAACAGTTGCAGTGAGCCTTCCAAATACCCTTGTATTCATCTTATATGTATTTCAACATATACAGTATATTTATTTCAAATTACTCACAAAATGGAAGTTCAGTATCTAGTTGTCGCACCAACTCAGAACCAAGTAAAGCAGTTCAAATTCTTCTAATTGCAAATGTTTTTAAAATCCCGGATGATTTTTTTTTCTTAAAAAAAGATTTCTTTGATATTTAAATTATAAATCCAGATTTCTCAATGTTCATATACAAACTATAAATCAGACATATTAGACACTGTCAACCAAGCTGGACCGGCTGGCTATCTATGTGGGGGTTCAATTTACAATGTAATGTGATGCTAAAATGTTCCCTTAGGTTTTTGTTTGGCAGCATTCATGCTTGTTTCTTTATTTAAATTTCAGACATTTATAGCGGTCACTGCCCAACAAAAGTTGAGAGATGTATCTTATTCATTGATCACCCCCTTTTCCAACCATTAATTAATCACCCCCAACATGGCATGCTGCCAAAAGATGTTGGTCACGTGACTGTTTCTAATTAGAGTTTAAGCCGACGTGTTTTGATGTGCATATAGAGTCTTGGGTTGTCGAGTTCAGCTACATAGGCTGCACAAGTGCAGTTTGAAGCTACAAAGATTTATTGATTCCATTGTGCCTTATTGAAAGACCAGAAAATTGATATCTAATTGGCTTTTGAATTCTTTGTAAGTGGATCAACTTTTTACAAAGTTCAGAATATTTACTGAAAATATACTGAATTTAACAAAACATTATTGGCTATTCAAACCAGTTTTCATTTTACTGCTTCATTCATTTCCTTTTTGTACTCAATGTTATTTGCCATTCAAATGCAATTTTCTGATTTCATATTTCACGTAATTGGTAATCAAAAGTAATTGTTGGTATATTCTCTGAGCTAAATGAACGTCAGGAGAATAATAAAAGTATATTTTTTTCATTCTTATAGAGGTTTTGTCATTTTGGATTGCATTAACTTTTATTATAGATAAAAATGTCAAGCTAATTATATTTTGCATTTATATATGTCATTCATTTCTAGTATAGATAGAAAAAGGGTTTACGACTAGCTTTCTTCAGAAATGTCAATGTGCTTACTGAGTTAGAAAATATAGCTCATCTAGCTTTTCTCTTTCACTGTACATTATTAAATTATGTTAACTAATCAAATTGAAATTTGAATGAATTACCCCAACACTCTCTTGGTATATATGATGGTTCACCAGACAACCTTTCCTTTCTTCTTAAATTTAGAAAACTTACTTGTAAACTTTTGCTAGTTTTGCTTTCTAAGGAATAAAGTATGATAGACTAATAGAAGCCAAACTCTTATCAGCCACTCTTGGTTAACTATTATGAGAGATTATCAACTCCCAAATATGATGGCTTCGCAGCCTTTTGGCTAAGATCAAAGTGTAGTATTTGTTCTTCGAAACCGCCATGGCCTCGAAGCTCGGAGAAACACGGTTCTTCGGGGATCCTGTGGCATGCTCGGGTATCGTCCTGGGAGAAGTTACGCAGGATATCTTGGCTGCGGCTGATAACATGCTAAGATCAAAATGGATTATCTGTGCTTCGAAACCGTCATGGCCTCGAAGTTCGGAGAAACACAGCCCTTCGGGGGTTCTGTAGCATGCTCGGGTATCTTTGGATACCTGGGAGAAGTAACGCAGGATATCTTGGTTGGCTGGTCGCGATCCCCATTAGCACACTCGGGATCTGTCCTGAAGAGCTTTTGGACCCATTCCGGTCCTCGTGGCACAGCGATAGGGATTTGGGATACTCCCCCCTCAGGTCTCTAGTCACAGGACATGGGATCCCCACCCCTAACCTTATCCCTGTCTTCGTGTCATTTGTCTCAGTGACAGTGATTTGGGATTCTTCCTCCTCAGGTCTCTGGGCATGGGGACATGGGATCTCCCCCCACCCCCACCCCTGTACGTTCATGTGCAGGCTGACCCCACATTAAAAAGACTTCATGTCAAATTTGCCGCCGTGGGGAGGCAAATAAAAAAAAAGTGTAGTATCTGTACTTCAAAACTGCCATGGCCTCGAAGTTCAGAGAACCACAGCTCTTCGGGGGTCCCTTCAGGCATGCTAAGGTATCATCCTGAGATAGGTTGCACAGGATATCTTGGCCAACTGGTCGGGAAGCTATCACCATTAGCATGCTCAGGATTAGTCCTGTGAAGCATTTGGGATTTCCATCCCTTTATTCTGGTCCTCATGGCATTTGTCTCAGTGACAGGGATTTGGTATTCTCCCCCCTCAAGTCTCTAGTCATGGGTACATGGAATCCCCCCTCCCCTTATTGAATCCGGCACTAAATGACCCACCAAGGGTTGATGTGCCATTAAACAAAACAACCAACCAAATATGATAACATATCATGTCAAAATAACTGATTTAAGGAAAATTATCTACATTTATATAACAATTCTCAATAACACAATGGTTGGAACTGCAAAGGAGATGAAAGTGATCATGCGTTGGTCACCTCTTTACAATTTTCAAAATATTCAGAACAGTTATAAAGACAAAATAAACAAGGCTTTATGTCATGACATCAAAAATATTTATTTTTTTAACTCATTTACATTGCAATAGGAAGAGGTAAATGTTAGGTTATAAGCTTTCTGCTTATTTTCTAGGCACTGCATGATTTGTAAATATGAATGACTTTACTTAGCAGGTAGTTTGGTAGTAAGGAGATAGTGTAGATTCATGTCTTGGTAGTGTGTAACTATGCGTGTTTGAGGTTAATATATTCATATGTATATGTAAATTCATAGTGGGAGAAAAGTAATGAACCAACCTTGATTGAAATTATTGTTGGTTGAAGTTCACACAAGGACCCACATTCAAAATGAGAAATGGTGTTCTGAAAGTTTCTTGTATTGTTTTTTTCTCTGAACAGGTGGTGCAGCAATCACCAGTATCAAAATGCTGTCCTCAATTTTGAAATTAGGGAAATACTTTATGCTCTCTCACTACATTAGCTTCTGAAGTAATTGGTGAAGGTTTCAAATTCCACCAGGAAAAATGAGATTCATTTACCACTAATGTCTATGAAAAAGATGTTTGCCAAAAGATTCTCACCCTAACAAATATGTATTAAAGACAATAACTTGTTTGAAACCAAAACATCATCAGGAAACATTTTTTGTCTTAATTTCTGAGATGAGGAATTATCAGTATTGTACATTAATCAATTCAAACTAGTGTCCTCATCTTGGTTGTTAGAGTCACAGCATTTCAGCCACTCTATCCTCTGACATCCTATATGTGTCACATACTCAGTAACCTTCTGGGAATCTCCAAACAGAGATTGTTCTCATTTCACTGTTTTCTTTCTTGTGATGCCACTTATTGCTTAACTAGATGCAACTTAACCAACACTTTTATTGACTAGGCTTTTGTCCCATAGGACAATCAGATAGTAGAATTTTAGAGCCTTAAATCTAATGAGTGTTCTTTCTTTATGACTCCAACAATTAAGATGAGTACACTAATCTGAGTTGTTTACATGAGAGATTTACTGGTACACATATGCAAGAAATGTATGTAAATGGGATCAAATGTTGATTTTAGAATTTTGGAGTTCAGCAGTGAATTACATTTTGTTTAATGATTTCTTGGTATAAGGAATTACTTTTATCTTTTCAGTAAATAGTATGCATTACATGTATGAACAGGAATCTACCAAAACTCATATGCTGATATTACTTTAATTAGAAAAGGAATAATTTCAAAATTACAACTGTGATTTTGTAAATATTTTTTTTTCAATTGAATAGAACAATGTCTGAAATATGCAATTGGCCTTTTGTATTGATACTAATAAAGCAAAGGGATAATTAGAAATTGTCAACCAAAACTGTCACCAAAAGTGTCAACACAGATTTCTTCAGTTTTTAAGTGGGTCTGTCTGTCTGGCTGGCTGGCTGGCCTGCTATCTATGTATGTTTCATGTGTACACGTTGCAATGGAGCTAGAAGGAAGAAAACTTAAACATTTGCTCCTTATTATATCTAGAAAAAAAGTTGTTTTGAAAATCCCCCCCTTTCAATCGTTTTTAGTGAGGGGTTCAATTTACGATGTAAGTTTATGCTAAATTGGTCCTTTAGTTGGTATCTGTCAGCATTCACGCTTATTTTGTTTTTAAATTCAGACTTTTTTTTAATGATCACTGCCCAACAAACTGTGAGAGAAGTAACTTATTCATTGATCACGCCTTTTTTCCGATGTTTTAATTGATTACACCCAACACTGCATGCTGCCAAAAGACATTGGTCACATGAAGGTTTCTATTAAGTGACTAACCAGACCTGTTTATTAAATGCTTAAGAGGGAAAAATTCAACCTAATTATCAGTAGCATAATGATTCAAATTTTTAGGGGAAATTAACTATTTGTTTTAGAAGTTTGTTTCTAAATCGACTTGAAGATGGAAAAAGAATTCTTACTCTGTGAAATAACTCCCAGTTTTTTGAGTTCTGCAAAGTAGTATGTCCTTATGTTTTTTCTCTGGTTTTAAATTTGTATCTGATTCAGATCTGAAACAAGATGCATGTGCAGTTTGAAGAGTGAAAGGATGCATTTTTGTTGCATTTCTCTCTAATAAAATATGGAATTCATGTTGGATAAAAAAATTGAATTAAAAGTGCCAAATTAAGCATTGCTATGGATTTATTATCAGAAATCAGTCTAATTTGTTACTGCTGAAATATCTCCAAGAAATCTCTAACTTTCTTATATTTGAGGATGAAAATAACCCCAAACACATTCTTTTACACAATTAATGTTTGTTTGTTAATTGAATATTGATTACCTTCTATCATGTTTTTCATATTTACCTTCATCCTTTATGTCTAAAAGTTGT
>VCCN01003067.1:2201638-2212570 GCA_006491835.1 Architeuthis dux | reverse complement strand
GGTCATAGGTTTGACAGGAGTTTCCTTCCCCTGGCAGATGCAAGCTAGCTATGGTGGGAAAGTTCCAATACACACACACACACATATATATATATATATACAGGATTACCAAACAAACAGGTGGACTGCAGCCAATTTTCAGTTTTAAAAGAGGGTCATATAAAGGATGTTGTTTTTCAGTCTCCTACAAATTTAACCACAAAAATAAAAGATCTTGAGTAAGTGTTACTCTCGATTTATTTTTTATTTCTCTGGTCTTACTCTAGCAATCGATTGGAAGAGCCTTAGCACAAAAAGCCTAGTCCAAAGCAAGCAGTTATGGGGTTTGTCATTCATAGAATGACGGGCAGCAAATAAGTTGCAAATGTGCATTTACATGCATTCAAGTGAGGAACTTGATTCATGTTTCAAAAAAGATGTAGCATGATCTGCTGCAGGGTCTCTGCCTTTTTGATTGGATGGTGAAGAATTACCTTTATGTGGATCCTGGACATCTTTCAATAAGATGGTCTGTACAACTAAGAAATGCATTCAGTTTTTGCCAGTAACTGCAGAGCCACCAGAATATCCTGTACGTAAAGAATCCTTGATTTTCTGCTGGAAATCATGGTAGATCTAAATATTCCACACATATTTGTTCATTTTGATGAAGCAGTTTTTTCAAAATTGTGTCATATTCTCTGTAAGAAGAAAGAATGTACCAAAACGTAATCTTGCTGATGGGTGGATTTCACCAACTGCATATCAGACACAAACTGCTATTCAAACTGCATAGTTACAAAGGCTACAAACAGTGGTGCATTGACTCAGGTGTAATAGCCTTGGGATCAGCAGATCAGGCCTTTGAAGTATGTCACTACTATAGATGCATGAGGTCCATAAAGAATTCTTTGATGCCCTTATCCTGTTCAAAGTCAAGGAAATAACAGCTTGTCATACCAACACAGCAGAAGATAGCTCTGAAGCAAGCATGACCATTACTTATCTCAAAGATGCTTCCTCAAAGCTTGCAATGGTATCAGCTGTAAGAGAAGGAAACATAGAGCGACATCTCCAGCCTGAGAGGGATATGCTGAACCAGATATTCTCATTCAATCACCAAGATTATGCAAGATATTATAGCTGCCAACATGTTTATTCATGTTCTTTACAACAGCAGGGTCATCTAGCAGTCTAAGAACTGAGAGTGAACAGAATGATTTAATAGTGAAACAAAAGGAACCACAGGACCTTTTAGAGCCGGCATTAGCACTAACTCTACAGCAGTTGATACATGGATTCAAACTATCCATAATCACAATAAACTCCAGAAGATGTTTAGGGGCAGCTTATTTTAAAACCAACCTCCAAACTCACTCCAGGTAGAAGGAATAATCATGCTGATCATGTAAAAAGTCTGAAGCTCCAGCTAAAGAATTACAGTGTTAATCCCTTCGACACATGCTCAACAAAATCTTTTCATACTGGTGTAGAAATCGAAAAATCTGTAGTGAGAGATATGCTCAATATTCCTGCTACCAGAAATGCCTTGTTTAAGACCTTTGTCAGTGAAAGACTCAAGAGCAATGACAAAGGATTTTTTGAGCCAATCCAGATGGTGAAGCTGAACAATGGCCTCGAAAGAAGAAAAAAACACATAAATCAGTATCTTCACCACAAGAAAGCAGGAATGGTTGGGGAGTTTGGTACAGTTTATGACCCCACCTAAAGAGTCAGAGGAAATCTAGGTAGGGCTCATCAATGACACATACAAAAAGGACAGCATAAATGCCGGCACAAGAAAGGAAAGAGGGGAATCAGGAGCAAGAGTCAGGATTGACTGATTCAGCCAGCATATGTTGCAAGGAGGCGAAGAAACCAAGGAAGAACTCATATGACTCATTGCCAAATACCTTGAAACATTAGAAGGTATAAGCTTACTGCATCATTCACACATAGTTACAGCTGGAGATACAACATATACGGTTACAAAAAAGAGCAGTTTCATGCTTCACAAGTGCAACCATGAGGAAGCTGACACGTATCTTGTTCTCCATGCTTTGTTGGCAGATAATGACGTGGTGGTCTCCAAAGATACAGATGTTCACATTCTATTAATATGAGCACATGAAACATGCAACATACAGCACAGTACGGTAAGATATGCCTCCCTCTTCCTGCTATCCATGCAATGAATGGCTGCAACACGACTTCATACCTTTATAAATTTGGAAGTGAAGGTGCTGAAAAAGCTCATGAATTTGCAAAGCAAATGTGACCTGCTAAAAGATCTTGGCAAAGCTGAATCTTTAAATGGTGAAATTTTAGAAGCTGCAAAGAATTTCTTTGAACAAATCTCTACACAGCAAAGCAGAATGAGACGTACCTGCAAATCAGAATACGTTTGTATAAGGATATGAAAGTAAAATCCTCTATGTGCATCCCACCTGATCTGTGGTTCTGTGGTTCAAGCCATAAAGCGGGTTCATTAACAAGTTTACATCTGGCTATGCTGCATTGAAGTTAATGCTGAAATTATAGCCTTCAGCAATTATGGATGGAAATAGCGAGAAAAGCAAAAAGCTTGCCTTACCAGTATGGATCATGGGAAGTCAATTGCCATCATCATTGATCTTAAGGAACCCGAAGAAGAAGAAAATAGATGACAAGACTGATTACGATTGTGCAGATGCAGAAAGTGAAGAAAAACATAGAAGAGGACGGCGTAAAAGAAGAGTAAGGAACCCTGTGATGTTAAACATAGAAGCTGAAGCAAATGTGAGTAACAGAGAATACCAAGCTAATGACAAAGTATCTGGAAAAAAGGGAGCAACTTCAGTTGAAGTTGATGACTATGCAACAGCTGTTAGCATTGAATCTGAGAGTGATTGGGAGGTTTACAACTTTATTTCCAGTAGAGACTCTGGAGCTGAATGGATCCTATGAATTTCTTTCTAAATATTCAATTTGTATATTATAGTGAGCTATATGTCTGAATATATCAACATTTTAAAGACAATTTACATCTGTTTGATGACGTCATCAATCACGTGATTTCTGGTAATTTTCCAAATTGTTGTCTGGTCTTAAATTGATCCCAATGGCCTGAAGTCCCAATTTCATGTTTAAAAAATTAGGTTAGGCATTTGCTTAGGTGGTTGTGCTTTTTACCTTGTCTATAATTAAAACTAAATTCTCCTAATACCATCTAACAACAAAAACCGACCAAACTCTTTGGTCACCCAATAAAAATCAAGCATGGCTAGTACATATGTATGTAATATAACCAATGAAGTTGATATATTGCAAGGCCTACGCCATATGCATATGATTATTATTGCTAGCTGTTTACATAACCCATGATATCACTGTTAGGATTTATTAAACAAACACATCAAAATTGTCATTCTCTCAAAGGATTAAATAGATAGTGACACATCATATTCTAGTAGTGGGGAGGAGAAAGATGAAACAATAATCAAGCCCGCATTTTAAAGTCAACTGTATTTGAACCCAATATATTTCAGCAAGGTTTCATTGAGCCACTAAGTCATTTTCTGCACTAACATATAAAATATTTTGGAAAGGAAAAAATATTAAAGATTAAATCCTGAATTTTGGAATGTTTACCTAAAATTCTAACAAGTGTTAGCACGTATGTTGGGAGAAAAAATGGATTGTCAGTGATCATGAATGAATGCAAGCATTATTTAGAGAATATAGCTTACAATCCTGGCTGCTGCAGGGTCAACCTCCACTCCTACTTCTATTCCAACTGGAGATGATTACTGCAACTTTTGTATTGTATATATAATAAATAGATTTGTGGGTATATGTAAGACTTGTTAGTTTGGCTCAGTTGGTAAGAGAGATGCCTAGGAATCACTTTGTCATGATTTCAAATCAATATAGACAAACAGGGAAGAATTTAACCCCCATAAATTCGGTGAGGATTGTTCTTGTCACAGGGGGGAAAATAAAGTCAACTGCAACTTGGACTGGCGTTTGACAAAAACATAATTTTACTTACTAAACGGAAAAGTTTTTGAAGTACAGTGGTTAGAATGTATAATGTTTTTACTCATCTCTGGTGTCTGTATATGGACTCAAAGTTCACATGTGGTCTTAGCCACACAAACATGTGGTGGATTTCCAGCTCAGGAGCCTAACCACACATGTCTGTTCAGTGCCACTGCTGCTAATAAAGAGATTGTATGCCTGTTAGTGAACATGCATATACAGGGGGTATAACTTACGTGCATATGTATACAAAGGGCTATAACTCATTACAGAGCTAGGACACTACAGCATGTTGGTCAAGGAAATCATTAAAACTGAGCTTGATCGTCGTCAAATCATTTAGAATTTTGACTGTGCCAATATTGACCAATACCAATAATTACCATAAAGTTTAATTTTGAAAGAATTTCAGTTATGTCATCTGCAGCAGTGCCAGATTTAGACTTGGTGAGGTCCTACACTATATAAAGCTTGGAAACCCTTTGTTAAATATGTATGCCAGAAGTTCTCACAAAACTTGAAAACATACATGCCTTTTAATATAACTGATGCCTAAATCTGGCACTGTCTGCAGGGAGTTAAAACTTAGATCAAGGTTATATTATTCGCTTCAAATATTTTTATAAGAAGTCTATCTTGTTATGATTTTTTCTTTCGGTTTTTATTTTGTCTGGAAACAAATTAGAATAAGTTATAAAAGCAGGATAGGAAAAAAGTATTTATCCATGGATTCTAATTGATTCTATTCATGTTTTTTCAGCTGAGATCTGTATTCTTTCCTCCCTAATAATTCTAGCCAAACCAAAACTCTTTCTCCATTGTTAAACATCATCATTCCAAGCATGTATAAACTTCCACTTGGAAGACTATTGCCAAACTCTCTTGCAGCTGAAAAAACATCTTCAAGAATTGAACAAAGATGCCAGACTTACTGACATAGTATTTTTTTAGAAATATATTTCTTTTTTCTTCCAGTTTGATTGTCCACAAAATTATTCTCTCAAAAACAGAAACGTTGGTTGTGTTTTATATTCCATATACATATATAAGGATTTAAATGGGAACATAGATAGATATATAAAGCACACATATATTCAGCTTACATGTAGATCGATTCACAAATCTATCTGACTTCTTAGCTGCCTTGTGTAAGACATTTTCATGATATTACAATTTGTTTTTTTACACTCATAAACTGTTCAAATGTCTCAGATGAAGCATTGTCATTGCTATTATTATTTTTACTAGTCTTTCGGTCATCTTATTTCTGTTGATTTTACGTTTTGCTTTTTATCACAGCTCTCAGATCATTTTTACATTTTCCACACAACCATTAAGCCAGCAGCATAGATCGAAAATAAAGAATAGGCTTTGATGAGATTTGAATGTACATATCTTATCTTTGGGAGTGTCTGACCATGACAGCCGATTATGCCACACCCGGCAGCCTGTTAAGCTTTCTTAGTCTAATCAGTAAGTTGCTGTCACGGTCAAACAAGTGCCAAAGGATAAGGATAAGGGATTCATGTCCAAATCTAATCAGAAGCCCATTCTTTATTTCCAATCCATGCTGCTTACTTAACAGTGATAGAATAAATGTAAAAATGACCTGAGATTTGTGATTGAAAGCACCAGAGTAAGATGAGAGAAATACTAGTCAGAAATGAATAATAATGTCAATGTTCCATCATAAAACTAGTCAGACATGAATAATAATGACAATGCTCCATCATAAAACTAGTCAGAAATGAATAATAATGTCAATGCTCCATCATAAAACTAGTCAGACATGAATAATAATGACAATGCTTCATCATAAAACCTGTTAGAAATGAATTATAATGACAATGCTTCATCATAAAACTTGTCAGAAATGAATAATAATGACAATGCTCCATCATAAAACTAGTCAGAAATGAATAATAAGGACAATGCTTCATCATAAGACTTGTCAGAAATGAATAATAATGATAATGCTTCATCATAAAACTTGTCAGAAATGAATAATAATGAAAATGCTTCCTCATAAACTAGTCAGAAATGAATAACAAAGACAATGCTTCATCATAAAACTTGTCAGCGATGAATAATAATGACAATGCTTCATCATAAAACTTGTCAGAAATGAATAATAATCACAATGCTTCATCTAAGAAATTTGGAAAACTTAAGACTATTAAATACAATTAGATATTGAGAAATTCTCTTAGACATTGGCTAAATATTATGTCCTGTAGTTATATTGGGATTTCAGAATCTAAGTTGAAATTCAATAATGTTTCACATGAACATATGGCTTCCTCTACATTGAGACAAGAATAAAATATAACATTTCATCTAAAACAAAAAAAAGACATTTTGTACAGCTGAAATGTTAACACAAGCTTTTTTCCCAATTCAGTTTTTATTATTTGAGACCGACAACCAAAACTATCAACATAGTTTTCTTTAATTTTTAAGTCGGTCTGGTTGGCTAGCTATGCATGTGTTGTGTGTACAGGCCGCACCAATGAAGCTAGAGGGCTGAAAATTTAAACATTTACTCCTTATTATTTCTAGAAAAACCTTTTTTTTAAAAATTACCCCCCAAAATAGGTTTTTAGTGGGGGTTGAATTTGCAAAGCAAGTTTATGCTAAATTGGTCCCTTAGTCTGTGTCAGCATTCACGCTTGTTTTTTTTTAGTAATCACTGCCTAACAAAAGGCGGAGAAGTAACTTATACATTGATTGCCCCATTTTCCAATTTTTTTAATTGATCACCCCCAACACGTTATGCCGCCAAAAGACATTGGTCATGTGACGGTTTTTATTGGGTGATTAACCAGACCTGTATATATATATTCTTCTTTTTCTCTCTCTTCTTGCTGACAAAATTAACGGGGAGCTTTTTACTCTGGCAATGCTTGTTATCCTTGCTGATTGCTTTTCTGCAAAAAGGTACATTCACTTTACATTGTGTCATATGTACACTCTAATACATCCTGTCAAAAAAATTCATTCGAAAATGAATATTTACTTTTTTTTAAGCATGTTAGCCACATGAATTTATTCAAGAGTTTTTTTTTAAAAAATCTTCATCTCAAGATTCATTACTCAGATATATATAACTGAAGTCTGAAGTCATGTGTCAGTTTACAAAAATGTTCATTTTAAAAATGATTTCACTTAACATGGATGGACACCTCTAAATTTTGAGCTTACTTTCAGGTGTGGAAAAGATTTATTTATTCACTGAATTCTGGAAAGATTTAATCCAGATGTAAACATAGGTGATGTTCTTGCCTCCATACTAACCACCATAGTCAAGGCTGGTACATTATCCCAATAATGAGGAGTGCTTTTTTCATTTCAGCATTGTTGATCAAATATTTCCTGCTTATAATGTTAAAGCCGTTTAAGCAAATTATTCCTTCTTTATTTTTAAATAGAAAAAGAATATCAACATGGATCAGAGAGAGGACTAGAGTGAAGGATATTATACAATAATTAAGCAGCAAAAATGGAGATGGGCTGGTCACCTAGCAAGAATAGATGACAAAAGATGTGTGGAAAAGACTAACTGATTGGTGCACATTGAATAGTTAAGGAAGTAGGAAAAGACCAGGCACAATTTGGAGGGACAAGATAGAAACGTTTGCTGGTAAGACATGACAGAGGTTAGCACAAGATAGGTCGTCATGGAAGGAGATGGGAAAGGCCTTTGTCCAGCAGTGGACTTATAACGGCTTTTTGTTTGAATTCTTTATGCACATATAAATGTGCATAAAGGTGATATTCCATTTTGATATTTTATATCAAAATGAAACATTTGCATAATTTGAAAAATTATTGCTGAAATTTATTTGTAAAATTTCTCAAGAAGATAAATTATTCAATTTTGGCATTTAAATTCAAAACTGTCAATTTGACAATTATTTCATTATTCTAAATATAAATCATGGTAAAATTTGTTGTCTTTTTGGATTTCTAATCCAACGGTGGACGTTAAAAGACTGATGATGATGACGATGTACTTCAACTATAACATAAAAGATCATATTGCATAAATTATTTCCCTTAAAGCAATCATGGTTTATCTGTTTTTCTATCAGTAAAGCTCTGATTTATAGTATATTTGAATAGAAAAAAATTAAGGCAGTTACACATTTAACTATGCTTTTTATTATCTATCTACATTAGTTTTGATATTTTGTAATTTGTAAATATACATTCAAATGGTTTTTCGGACGATTGGACTCCTTCTTGTTATTTGTTTTGTAAGCACGACGTTTCGGACGATCCATTCTTCGGCCTTCTTCAGCTGTAAAATCCAAGTGTGATGGGTTAAACAAAAATTATGTTTAATGGGGGTAGTCCTTTTAGCACATGGCTCAGGTGTTTCTGTGTCTTTGTCCTGTCGGGTTTAGATTTGTTGAGAAGTGGAAGCCACATTGGGTCGTGTTTGAAACACAAATAACAAGAAGGAGTTCAAGAACCATTTGAATATTAATGACCCTTCTCAAAACTATAGAAAATATCTTGTAAATATATGTTTATAAAGCAACACATCATAATCAAATTATATGTCCGGCAGTGTTCATACTTGTTCCCTGGCTGGCTGGCTGGCCATGTATATATCATGCATACAGGCTGCACCAGAGGACTGAAAATTTCAACATTACTTATTATTACTGATACTATTGTTCGGACTGAGATCCTCATCTTGGTTGTCATTTCCACAACGTTTCGGCCGATGTACCCTCCGAACAATAGTATCAGTAATACTAACACCTCATCTCAGAAATACCGAACTCAGTTATTACTTATTATGTCTAGAAAAAATGTAAGTTTATTGATCACTAGTTTGTGCCCAGCAGCATTCAAACTTGTTTTTTAAAAATTCAGATTTTTTTAGTGATCACTGCCCAACAAAAGGTGAGAGAAGTAATTTATTCCTTGATCACCACTTTTTCCAATATAGTATTATTTATTTTTCTCAATTAAATTAATAAAATTGCGATAAATTTCTACTATGGAAAGAAATATAACTCATATGGTTATGATTATTAGTAAAAAGGATATTACATTTTTGTAGGTGGTCTTTCCATTTATAGTGAAAAAAATTATCCTTTTTTTAATATTTGAAAATCAACTTTAAAAGGATTCCGACAGTAAACAAAACCATATGTATGATGTCATGGTCAAATTTTAGTAGCTTGATTTCTCACCATTGTTTGGTTTACCGTTGTGTTTGTTTTTATATATTCCTTTCATGTATGGATAACCAGTACTGAAACTAATGTCATCGCTTCCATGTGTCTTAACTGAAATGGATATGGCAAACAGTTCTACTTCTTGGACAGTACTTATGGGGAAATGAGCTGCCAGACCTGAATCCTTCCTTTATGTAAAATACAAGAAGTGAAATGGATGTAGCAGATATTTCTACCTCTCCCCGAGGACTAATTATAAGGGAAGTGGGCAACCAGAATTTAAGCAGTCTTTTTTGTGTAATGCTATTTTCTTTATGTGTGTGTGTGTGTGTGTGTGTCTGTGTGAGTGAGAGTGAGAGAGAGAGAGAATTGAATTATAAATATAAGAATACCGTAAATTAGAAAACTGGCTCTGCTTTCAGGTGGGTTTGAACCTAGTTTTAATATTGTTTGTATGTTGCTTTGTATGTTTGTATTTGTTTAGAACACCAGTATGTTATGAACAATTCACCAAAACAGCGACAAAGAACCATCCTTCTTGGAATGGTGATGAAAGTTAGCAAAAAAAAGAATTGTGGTCTACAAAAGGGATTTTATTCAAGGATGCAACATACCCATAAAGAAGTCCAGAGAGTGCATCAACCCAAATGCAGTGATCAAAACAACAAAGATGAGGATAATAGACTGAATAATTCATGGAATAATGGTAGTACTTTAACACAGAATTTACGAAAGTATCTTTTCTCCGGATAATTATTTTCCTCATAACCATGAAATTGTCTGAAAATAGGTTTGTCTTATCCTTTATCACTATTCACTTGCTCTTGATAATAAGGTGGCATTTCCTTTTATTTTAGATATCTTATTTGCCACATGCTTGCATGGACTAAACCTCATTTTATTGGACTAAGCTATACAAGCAATAGTTCTAAATGCTGTAAGACCAGCATTATTGATAGTCTAATGCAATCTGACACTCTTCAGGCCATCAACTATCTTTTGGTTGTCAAAGACAGTGTGCCTGAGGAAACCATGCAACACCAAAGAACAAATATTACTTCTCATTCTTAAAACTTGTGATAATATTAATTCATGACACAATGAAATAGTCCTTGGAGATTTACCTGGTGATTTGGGTTTCATTTTCATTTTAAACTCAAGCCCTAAAAGGAAAATATTAATTACAAGTCTGGTTAGTGATACAGTAGAAAATGTCACATGCCGTGTTGGGAGTGATCAAACAAAAAATTGTTAAAAAGGGTGATCAATGAATAAGTTACTTCTCTCGCACTTTTGTTGGGCAATGATCACTAAAAAAAGTCTGAATTTTCAAAAAACAAGGGACCAATTTAGCATAAAAGTACATTGTAAATTAAATCCCAATAAAAATTTATTGGGGGGGATTTGTTCTAGACATAATAAATAGTAAATGTTTACATTTTCAGCCCTATAGCTCCCCTGGTGTAGCCTGTACACATGATACATATATACATAGCCAGCCAGACCAAATTGAAATCTGAAGAAACCTATGTTGATGTTAGCAGTTTTGCTCTACGGTTTCGAACAAGCTAGTGCTAAAAAGGCTCACCATAAAAGCAAATAGTTTAATGCTTTTTAGATAAAGCCTAGTGTTTTTCCTTTAATTTTTGCTTTAAGTAGTCTTATTGCCACTTCTGCAGAGAACATAATATCTAAATAAAATTAGTGTCCAGTATAGTATGTATATATGTATATATGTATA
>VCCN01003067.1:2173400-2186108 GCA_006491835.1 Architeuthis dux | reverse complement strand
CTTTAAAAAATTTTTATTACAACCTTTTTATTTACACATTTTATTTTCAAATGGCATTTATCGCGTTTTGGAACCACACTCTTCATATATATTACATAACAAATGTTTATTTTTCATTATAATCTCCTTCCTTATCAATGCACATAATTCAGTGGTGAATATTTATAGTGAATTCAAATTAAATTTACATTATCAGTATATAAAAATTATAAACAAAAATCTAATAAATAAAAGTAGCTTATAGTTAAATATCACTATGCTGATATTAGCCCTAAGTAGTGCCGAAGTCACTTACTTCCCTATACCATAGTCCTGCTAAAATAGACAGACTTCTGGTAAGCCCTTCACTATAAGAAATGCCGCTTCCGTCTTTCTGTCTCTTTTAGCCCTTTCAAACATCGGCCTCATAGGGTGTGCTTGCGAGTCCCTAGAAGTCCCTTTTCATTTTCCAACCATGAGGACAACCCAGTTCTAAAGTAAGTCTTCTTCATATCTCTCTCTCAACGAACTTATTCTTTTTGTGTGTTTAAATCACATTTACAATATTGATATATTTATATCACGAACATTCATTCTTTACGAATGATCACTCACATTTTATAGTTTGTAAACAGACTTATTAATTTTGTGTGCTCAAATCACATTTACGATATTGATATCGTTGTATCATGAACTCTCAATTGATATATTATATTCTTTGTTCGTAAACAAGACATTTATATTCATTTTTATGTGTGTGAAAATCAAATTCATTCCTTTCGAATGATCCATTACATTCTTCTATTCATAACACGTAATTAAATGATTATATTTTGATTGAAAATACACGTTCGGCTTGTAATTGCTTTTTTACTGTCATTTATGACTGAATTTATGCACAAACTAGTACATACAAAGTATATACATTTATCCTCATGGAGACTCACAAATAGTAATCTCTACAAAGAATCTTATCGGAAAAGTTATCAAGGCAAAAACAAAATAATCTGTTCTTAACATAACAAATCATATCTAATACTCCCATATATTGATGGTAGTATCCAAATTGAATACCCCACTAAAAACCTATTTAGGGTGGTAGTTTTCAAAAAAATGTTTTTTTCTAGACATAAGGAGTAAATGTTTAGAATTTCATCCCTCTAGCTCTATTGGTGCAGATGTATGCACGACACATACATTGATAGATAGCCAGACCCACTTAAAAACTGAAAAAAACCTTTGTTAACAGTTTTGGTTGACGGTTTCTAATCGTGCATGCAACTTGTCTTATTTGTGATTTATATTTTTATAATCTTGTACACATACCCACTGATCTTTTCCATTTGAATCATTTGAAAATTATTAATTATTAACAGAACAGTGAACTGAAATTAATTTAATTAATCAATTTATCAGATAAACATATGAATAGCTCTTATAATGGATTATGCACAGTGTACTCAGAAACCCAAAATTTAATTAGGGCTGGTGTAATTGAGAGAACAACACATAAAGTGACTGCTAAAGAAAGATACAAATGCATATCTATCTGAATATTTTCAAATATAAACAACGGATTTCTATTCATTGTTAGCATATTAAATATTTTATCACAGCTTTGCCTCAGTTAATATCAATTGTTTTCTATACTGTCTTGGTTTTGCTCCTGAAAAAAGAATTCTTTCCTTTAATTAATATTTTAAATTTGAACGTTACTCGAATAAGGCTACTTCACAATTATTCTGCATTGGCATAATGAATACAAACATCTACTCAATAGAGAGAAGGAATTCCAATATGCAGTATGTACATATATATATATATATTGTGTATTTGGGCAGTAATCCATCATTAATGCATGTTTGGTTAAATACGACAGACAGGGAAAACCTTTTCACCTTTTTGGTTAATCTTTCATGCTTACGCACACGAGAATGTATGTTCGGATCCAATGTATATACATCTCTTGTGCGTAAACAAGAATGATTAACCAAAAGGCTGAAAAGGTTTTCCTTGTTCATCATATTTAACTAAACATGCATTAATATAATATATATATGTGTGTGTGTTTAGATTGCTACTTACTAATTGGAAGCTCTGAATTATGAGAATTTCATTCTAAACTAACATGCATAAATCTATAAAAACAAATTTGGTAATTGTATGGGAATGGCAAAAAGGTTTCTCTTAAAATTCTCTTGACTCATCAAGAAGATATACATTTATCATTGCACATTTATGCAGTGTTATCTGTGTGTGCGAATGGCACATGCTTTGATATTTTTCAAAACTCTATCTTTAATTATTTTTAACTCTTCATAGCCACTGATAAGGCTGAGAGTAAAAATGCATAAGGTAACAAATTATCTCAGTTTATTTATTTCTGTCAGCATGAAGGTGGATGCATACTTAGGCTCTAAAGATACAATTACTTCTTCCTTTTTTCCTTCTCATCAAACCCTGGTGAATTCAGCAAATTAAACACCTTTCCCTAAAAGCAGTTTTGAATTTTGTGTACATTTTTTCATAGTTGTGTTCTCAATTCAATAATAACAAATTGCTTTGAGCAACACTTATTGTGATTGTGTTGATATTTATTTTGCTGTTCATGAGCAGATAGAAAAATTTGATAGACACAGCAACCTTTGTTTCTTCTAGTTTCTAATATGCCCTTGGCATAACACAGTTTTGTATATAACCTTTGAATTTTGTCAGTTTCTGGTTATTACTACAGATAAAACCGTTTTTTAAACTACAATGCCTGTCTGGAAAGTATCCAGCCATTTAATATTAATGAAAAAATAGCCTACCTAGGTCAATTAGTCCTCTTCAAAGTACTCCCTTTAGGACATCACACACTTATCTCAGTGTCCCCTCCACGTTTCAAAACAGTCTGCAAAGACCTCTTTCAAGATCGTCATCAGCTGCCTCGCCGCGTTCTTCTTAATCTCATCCACAGTCTCAAATCTCTTTGGGAAAAGCCAGAAGTCACTGGGAGCCAGATCTGGACTTTAGAGAGGCCGACAGATCAGGGCAATGTGATGTTTTGCCCAAAAAACTTGTACAAGACATTAAGAATGATTTGCTTGGCCATTGTGAATCTGACGGTCACACAGTACACACACTCACTCAATGGCATCTCACTGTTGAATGAGTAACACCATGGGAGAGTTTCTGTTCACACATGCCCAGTTGTCTCCTCTAATTGGTTGACAAGTTACACCAAGGCCACACTAGTGCTCAAGATATTCAAAATGGCTGGATATTTTCTGGACAGACCTTGTATATATCTAGCCTTCAAAAAGTATATCAGAACTGTTGGTTGATTAAGAAGTACAATCTCATAATCTGGATAGTAAGAGTGGAGAACTAACATTTTCTATTTCCATGAGGCATGACTTCCTAATGAAAAGGCATAGTCAAGATGAACAGTTGGTCAGGATCCAGGAAGGTTTCTTCAGATTTTGATTTGGTCCGACTTGCTGGCTGGCTATGTATGTTACACGCATACAATCCACACCAATGGGGCTAGAGGGATGAAAATGTAAACATTTACTCTTTATTATGTCTAGAAAAAACGTTTTTCAAATTCCCCACCTCTAAATAGGTTTTTAACAGGGCGGGGTCAATTTACAATATAGGTTTATGCTAAACTGATCCCTTAGTTTTCGCCTGCTTGTTTTTTTTGGAAAATTCAGAATATTTTAGTGATCACTGCCCAACAAATTCATCAATCACCCCTTTTTACAATTTCTTTAATTGATCATCCCCAACACAGTATGCTGCCAAAAGACATTGGTCATATGACAGTTTCTATTGAGTGACTAACCAGACCTGTTATTTTGGGCTTTGCCTTCAGTCAATTTTGAACTGTGATTACTTATAACAAACTTTAAAATGCTGCAATAAGAGATATTTAGTCAGGTATGATACTGACTGTACCATGACAACTTCTGATGTAAAGATATACTTTATAATTAATCTGAGCTATTGGAACTTGGAGTTGTCTTGTTGGAACAACATATTTGGATTTTCATTGATCTATTTAAGAAAGTTGGACAAGGAGTAGATAACATTATATGCATAGTTTGGTTAAAATCATTCATACATATTTTTTAACAATATATTTTTACTAGACAGTTGTTTTACTAATAGATTATCTAGAGTATAAAATGTATATTTGTTTACTTATATATAGAGACTATGCTCTTTTGTAATTAACAAGCTTGTGATGCTGACCATTACTACTGTAATGAGTCTGATCCTTACTAGGTGCACCACTACTGTGGCCTTGTGTCAAACTAAGCCATATATATACACTGTAAATACTGAAGTAGAATATACTTTAGCTCAGTTTGACACAAGGCCACAGTAGTAGGGTATACAGTGAGGATCAACCTCATAAAGCAGTAATGGTCAGCATCACAAGCTTGTTAACCATTACTATACTGATCATGAAACTAGGGATTCAATGACATTACTGAAATGTTCAAGAATTTCACAAAATTCCTTGGGATTTTACAAAATCACTTGTTTTTCACACTCTTACTGTAACATGTACACATCAGCATAATGTACAGGCATACACACATACACACTTTTTGGGCTTGATTTTTTTTTTATACAAGATTTTTGAGATGCTGTCAAAAACATTTCATTCTGCAGAAACATCATTAACAATTGCCAAAGGGGATTTTAAAATATTACACTAAAGAAAAAGTAATTGGAAATATTATCAAGATTCATGAAAAATCTAAAAAAAACTGCTTTCCCCCACAGCAAATATCCAGACAATGATTTTTGGGGACAATAATTAAGGCCTTTTGGCATTTCAGATTAATATTCTAATTGTGTTTTGAGTATCAACATGATTTTATTTTTATAATTCATGTTAGAGTTAGATGATATCCTCGTTTTGGTTGGCAAATTAAAATAATTCTAATATATGGTAGATGTACTTGTTATCAATATTTGGACAAACAGGCATTTTGCTTCTCATCGCTTGGTTTTGACAGTTAAAAACAGGAACATTACGCAAGAAGAACCAAATCTTATTGCATTCAACATAACAAATTATCTTTGCTTATTTCATAACACTAAGATTTTGGTAAGAACTCCTTCATATTTGGGAAGATGGGTTGATATCTCTTAGTTTGCTTAAATTCCTCTAAAATAAATTTTTTAAAAAGATATACCAAATCCATATGAAATAGACGAAATGCAGCTGGGGAGACATCAAATCATTAACTAATATTTTTTTCAAATGAAATCCTGCCCGCTCCCTCAATAGGTTTTTAGTGGGAGGTTCAATTTATAATGTAAGTTTATGCTAAATTGGTCCCTTAATATGGATCCGGCTACATTCATGCTTGTTTTTTTTTTGAAAATTCAAACTTTTTAGTGATCCAACAAAAGGCAGGAGAAGTAACTCATTCATTGGTCACCCTTTTTCCAATGTTGTAATTGATCACCCCCAACACGGCATGATGCCAAAAGTGACTATCCAGACCTGTTATTATTCAAAACGAAGTCTTAATATTTCAAGTCTACCGCAGGAAATGTTCAAGCAGTTGCATTATTTAAGAAATTAAGACTTTTACATCAATCCAAAGTTATATAAAAACAAAGAGAGCTTCAGGGACTAGTAAAAAGACATCTTCTCCTTAGCTAGAAATTTAAAAGCATGCAGTATTATATTGTGTCAACTAGAAATCTTCAATGACAAAAAATGTACTGTACCAGACAAAGTATACCAAGAGTATATTTGCCTATGTATATGTCATTAGACTACATAAAGACACAAACAAAATAAATACTGCAAAAAGGAGTAAGACAAGGGGATACAATATCACCTAAACTATTTATAGCGAAAGCATCTTTCAGAAAACTGACTGGGAGGGAATGGGAATAAACATAGCTGGATAATACTTAAGCCACTTAAGATTCACTAATGACATTTCCATGACATTGGAAGCATCCGAAGAACTACAACACATGTTAACTGATCTAAATAGGGAAAGTAAAAATGTAGGCTTAAAGATGAACAGAAGAAAGACAAAAGTAATGTTCAACAATAAAGTCCCTAAAAAGACCATGAAGATAAAAGAAAAGAGGTTGATGAATATATCTATCTAGGACAGGTAATAGAGTTAGAGAAAGACCATGACTGCAAAATAAGACAGCACATAACGATAGGTTGGAAAGCATTTGGTATGAACAGAGACATTCCGAAGAACACATTGCCAATGTGCTTAAAGCTTAAAGTATACAACGGTTGCATAATACCAGCCATGACTTACGGATGCAAAACATGGAAATTAACAAAATTTGAAAAGCTGAAAACCAACTTAGATAGCCATGGAAAGTGCAATGCTAGGGATAACTCTAAGAGATAGAAAAAGATCAACATGGATCACAGGGAGGACTAGAGTGAAGGATATTATACAAATAATTAAGCAGCAAAAATGGAGATGGGCTGGTCACCTAGCAAGAAGAGATGACAATAGATTGAAGAAAAGACTAACCGATTGGTGCCCATGGAATAGTAAATGCAGTAGGAAAAGACCAGACACTAGATGGAAGGATGAGATAGAAAAGTTTGCCGGTAAGATGTGGCAGAGATTAGCATAATTTAGGTTGTCATAGAAGGAGATGGGAAAGGCCTTTGTCCAGCAGTGGACTTATAATGATTCATGAGGATGATATGTATTATTTATTGTAAAAATATATTGACAAGCTTGTAAATGGATCAGCCCATATTTAAAATATTAAATAATATAATTCCTTTGTTCAGTATTATTAATTATTTTGTGTTCTCTTCTTAAATTGTAAAGATCCAACATGGAATATTTATTGTTTTACAAGTAATGATGATGATAATCATTCTCTCAAATTGTGTTGCTTATTTCTGTTTTTGTACTGCTTTATCCCAAGGTGACCAGAAAATGCTTTCAGCAAAATATTTTAAATTTCGAACATCAAACACTGCTAAAAAAATATTCTTGATATTCTTGATTATGATTCAGGAATCATTTCAAAATTACTGTGTCCTATTTCTTTCAAATATCGGTTAATCCCTTGGCATCTGACTAATAATCACTAATAATGTCAACTTGTTCAAGATTATAGGCAGTGCTTCATCTCCTTTAATCTATAAGAAAAAAAGAGTGATAACCATGTAGTAAAATAGATTTTTTTCCCCAAAACTCTACTTTTTAAAATGTTATCCTATTTAATTAAAGTTCAAATATGGATCATTTATTCTTTCCTTCTTTTCCAACTCAGTAAGATATTATGAAAATTCATTCTTATTTTTTTCATTTTTCAATATCTGATTAAATTTCAATAACAAATTCTTTTATCTCTTCTGATCATAATCACTGAACCTTTGATCAGATTTACCACAACAGCCACACCTCCAATGCATTTTATCAAAAGAAAAAAGTATCATGGCTTCAAATATTACTCAACAACCCTCTTCATTTTTAATTCCGGTTTCAAACAGAAATAGAATTTTCAGTTTTACACTGTTTGGTTTCTTTAGATTATTACCGTAAAAAAACTGAACTTGGCTGTTTGCATTCACTTCACACTAATGACATTGGGAAAGGCATGAATTCACTTCTGATGAAATGCTCCAGCACCAAGACGTAAGCTCTGGCACCTAAAAAGTTAGCACTGCACCTCTGATTACTCCGACAGAAAAAGCCTTCGACATGGGGATAGCAGCTTCACCCTGTAAAACCTACTTGCTCATGAAACTGCAAAGTTGCCTTATGTTGTTACACAAGGAGTTTACAGGAATACATAAAGATTTTATTTTTGATTTTAATCTCAAGTTGGGTTTCTTCTTTCCAAAAGTCCTAAAACATCCTAACTACCCAAGGAGCGAACAAGATAAAGCAGAAAATAGTATGAATTTTATTTTATTCCTAAATATTTATTCCTAATGTTTTGTTTTTGCTATCCCTGATTAAATTTTAATTCCATTTATACATCATTCTGCACATTTTCTTCTTTTACTCCTATGAGCTCATTGCTGCATATAAGAAAGTTATATCAAAGACCCATCCTTACTAATCTGCAAGTGCCAATCATAGATTAAATAATCCAGTAAAACCCTGCATTCCACTGTGCCGGTCCTAGCTTTCAATGCTTTTACCTATAAACAGTGTCAATCATTTTCAATTAATTTTATGGGTTTTAATCCACTCAGCTCCTACCCAAAGAAGTTAAGTTATCCTTTGGTAAGTGCATTATGTATAACATGTTCCCTTGGCTGCTATACAAGGAATTCAGTTTATGTTCAAGAATAAAATTCCCATGAATCTGAGAATGCGATCTGAGCTTGTATGGGTTGTTTTGGCCAATGATTTAAGTCTAATGTTCTCAAAGAGATGAATGGCAATCAAACCTTAAATAATTTATTCACTGCTAAAGAGACTGGCAATTACAATTTCACTCCTGAAGTAAAAAGGATTCTGACAGTGAATACAGCATCTGATTATGGTGAAAAGAATCAATAGAAAATACTTTAGTCCACTTACATCTATGCATTCAAAGCCTGACTCAACTAGTTAAGATGAAGATGTTGAACATATAACCGAATGACCAACCAAACCAATAGAAATGCTGGCCAAGACCAAGAAACAGGAAATAATGCCTTTTAGTTTACAATCAGAATTTACAAGGCTTACACAATCAATTAATGTAAAATTTCATTAAGTGCACTCATATGACTCAGTTTAAAAATAAAATACTTTCAAACAACATAATACCATTTTTACCTATGTTATTTTTAAAAATTTTCTTCTGAATGAAAAGTTTGAATCTGATGACAAAGAAGTATTTTCACCACTTTTATTAAATTTGACTAGTTTTTACCTTCATCCTAATTTTAGTTGTATAAAAACAACTAAAATTAGGATGATAGTAAAAACTAGTCAAATTTAATAAAAATGGTGTGTGACAATATTCAATCCAATAGTATCAAAGAAGTATTTTATTCTTCAGATCTTATCTTGCAAGTCTTACTAAAGATAGAGAAGCTTAAAGTTTTATTATAAGATCTTTTTAGGTTAGTTAAGAAAAATTAGTTCCAGATAAGAAAGAAATATTTCAGCTTTCAAAAAAGACAAAAAGTGGTCTGTGGTAATACTAAAATGTCACACATAGCCTTTCCAAAGATTAGATATTTGAAAATAATATCTGCAAATTTTTTAAATATACTATAACATTCTCCTCATATAATTTTATTTTCATTTAAGAATTCAGTTTAGGTGTTTTTTCTTGTTTTTCTTTCTATTAATGATCATCAGCAATGTATGCTCTTCTACTCTTAGAAAGAACGAAGATAAAAGAACAATAACAGATTTTTTTTCTTTCAAAAAGTTCTTTCTTTATTGTTTTTTTAAAATTCTCATCTTATTTTAATCTCTATTGTTCAGGAGTTTCCTTTTTGAGGAAGATTTGAGTTGGAGCTATTACAAGAGACTTGGTCAACCTGGACATCACTGATTTTGTTTTGTGTTTTGTTTGATTTTTAATCTTACACTTCTACTCGAGGTGTGATGGGGAGGGGGAAATGGCAGTCATGCTTGTCAAAATATCCGATTCAAAATTATCAGCACTGCAGTTCACTATGTCTTCACTCCTTCAGTATACAATAGAAAAGTAAGTTTCCCTCAAAGTTGAAAGCTAATATACCAATGGTGGCACCTCAAGACCAGCCGTGATTGGTCAATAATCCAGCACTATGTAGATCACTGCCATCTACCATGATCTACTCCAAACAGCCAATCATGAAGGTGGACACAACTCATTAACTTATAAATAGTTGACAATGCTATTTCCGTTTTTTATTCTCCATTCGTTTTTTATTCTCCTTTATTTTACTTGAGGGTCATTCCACATCAAACCACCTAATATTTCCATGAGCACCATCTTAGATTTTGATGAAAGCAACTTTAAGCAAATTTCAATTTGTCATAACTTCTGAACCATTTGTTCAATCAAGCTGAAATTTTCAGGGTTGAATTTTCTCTAGAAAGGGTATCACCTACTGGAATTACATCAAAATCTAATATGGTGCCCATGGGGCCATTAAGTGATTTGATGTGGAATGACCCTTGAGCAATTTATGATAATCCACTTCCAGCTTACTAGGCTCATCGAAGCTTCACCAGAGCCATGTTAACTGTAGATTTCGGGAACACGTTCCCTTCTATGTCTGTTGCAGCCTCTTGTGACACTAGATGAAGGGTTTGACTTTCCCGATTTTAATTCAGTTGTCTATCTCCTAGACTGGTTGCGACCCATGGCTGAAGAGTTCAGTCTTTTCTGCTATTTATACATAGCTGAATGGGTGAGATCCATGCTTTTTCCAAGGGTATTAGGGTTGAGTGAACGCAGCTGGAATTTTAACTTATTTTGCCGATTCCATTTTCTGTGCTGCAAAGTGCTACACCACTCCCCACCTCCCATCCCTGATTACAAACCTTGTATTTAGTTCTCCAATACTCCAATTCAATCAGACGTTTAATCGGCACTCTAATTAACCGTACTTTAGTGGGTTTTTTATTTTAATTTTTATCATCATCATCGTCAGAGGTGATTTTCTCTTTTGACCAATTGCACTGTGCACAAAATTTGATTGCAAGGAACGGCCCAAAAATTATAGGCTTATGACTTCACTCAAAAATTATTTTAGTCTAGTTAACGATCCTCAGGGGAGAAAAAATTGTGTCAAACACCCTTAATTGTTTTAGCAATGATAAAATACAGAAATTAATAATGTGAAAGTTTTTCAGGCATTACTCTCTCTTTCTTTCCATTTTTTTATCTGATAAAATGTAATAAAATATTTTTTGAAGTTTGACTTTTTAAAAATTCATTTTAAAAAAAGAAACAAAGTTTGGTTCATTTGAGCATTAATATCCGTAAGGATCAGTAAAAATAGAACCTTGTATTATTTGGCACTTCTATATGAGTTCAGTATGATAGATTGCAATGACTTTACTAGTCAATGCTTTTACTACTGCAGTTGTCACACCGACTACTCCAGGTGCCGCATTGTCAGGTTGAAGCATAATGTTTTAACAGATTATAATGCTTTTTTTTTTTTCCATTTTCAACCAATTACCATATCATTATTTATATTAATGTCACCACTGTATATTTCATAATCTTGCTTAATGATGCCCACATCAACATAGTCAACACAACAACATCAACATAGGTTTCTTCAGTTTTTAAGTGGGTCTGTATGTGTACAGGCCATACCAATGGAGCTAGAGAGTTGAAAATTTAAAAATTTACTCTTTATTATGTCTGGAAAAAAAATTTTTTTTGTTTTTTGAAAATCTTCATCCAAATAAGTTTTTAATGGGGTGTTCAATATACAAACTAAGTACATGCTAAATTGATCCCTTAGTTTGTGTTCGGCAGTGTTCCTGCTTGTTTTTTAAAAATTCCCGCCAAAATAGGATTTTAGTGAAGAGTTCAATTTACAATGTAATTTTATGCTAAATTGTTCCCTTAGTTTGTGTCCGGCAGTGTTTAGACTTGTTTTTCGAAAATCGGACGTTTTTTATGATCACCGCCCAGCAAAAGGTGAGAGAAATAACTTATTCATTGATCATCCCTTTTTCCAATTTTTTAATTGATCATCCCCAATATAGAATGCTGCCAAAAGACATGAGTCATGTGGCAGTTTCTATTGAGTGACTAACCATACCTGTTCTTTTTCTTTCCTTTTAGATTAAAGGACAAATTCAATTTTCTTCTATTCAGGTTTATAATAAGAGGCACTTTTAATGCAGCAATATTTATATGTTTGTCTATTTTAGATGTAGACATAAATATCCAACTTCATTTTGTTCAAGTGACTGGCAAAAAATATTATCTATATAGTAGACTATCATGCATCAATATTTGTAAAATCAGGTATTTTGATATGGAAAAGACAGAAATGTACTTATGTTCTTGTAATAGCACAAGATTATAAATGTATAGAAGTGACGTGTCAATTTTATAAACTCAACCAGAATTAAATAGATGTTTAAAAACGAAAAGTGACCAAAGAAAATATTTTCAAGCATCAATCTCTCTTTTGCAATAGTCTGCTAAATATAAAGCACAATGACATCTTCGGAATCATCAATCTGAAAATATAAAGTTGATTGATTGATGTTACCATTATGTGAAATGGTATTTTTCATATAATATATTTCTCTCCTTTTGGAGGAAAAATAAATGTCAAATGGCTTCAGAGATCAAATTTTCCAGTAAAAGTGAAAATAAACTTTGAATATTTTAGATGTTTTTCTTTTGAGAGCAATTTATTTACAGCACTCATTGGACCAAAGAATAAGTCTCCCAAATACATTCTGCATCATTATGTATGAAATGCTACCTGTTAATTTTCCCTGTCATCTTCAATTCTACTTGACTGCTATCTAGACCATCAACAAAAACTGTCAATATAGGTTTCATCAGTTTTAAGTGATTCTGGCTGGCTGGATATCTATCTATCTATCTATCTATCTATCTATCTATCTATCTATTTATTTATCTATCTATCTATCTATGTGTCATGCGCACAGGCTGCACCAATGGAGCTAGAGAGCTGAAAATTTAAACAATTACTATTATATCTAGAAAAAATGTTTTTATTGTTTTTTAAAATTACTCCCCAAACTAAGTTTTTAGTGGGGGGTTCAATTTGCAATG
>VCCN01003067.1:2141529-2169094 GCA_006491835.1 Architeuthis dux | reverse complement strand
TCTTGGTTGGTCACTGCTATGGGTCGTCTGGTGGATTTTGGTTGATTTTGAAAGGTGATCATGCTGCAATTTGATATCTGAAATAACTTATAAAAACACAGTGCCCCTGATTTTGACCCCTAAAATGTGGAAGAAATTCCTGCCGATTTTGACATGTAAAACGCAAAGAAAATTCCCACCTTCGATTTAGATTCTTATAGGGGAAAAAAGTTCCCCTGATTTTGACCACTAATATGTGAAAAAAGATTCTGCCCCCACCTCCTGAAAAAAATAGTCTGCCTCAGGATTTTGACCCCTAAAAGGGAAAAAATAATCTGGACAATCTATTGTAGGAAAATATGGAATAGGCCAGAGAATATCACCTAAACTATTTACAGTGAGCCTTCAAAGCATCTTTTGGAAAACTGATTGGAAGGGAATCAGAGTTTAAACTTTTTATGAGCTCATGTTTTGTCATAGATTTATATATGTGTGTATATACATATGTGTGTGTATATATATATATGTGTGTGTGTGTATATATATATATATATATATAGTACTCATTTACTATTATGCGTTTTTCTGCATAACTTTTTTAATAGACGTGCATCTTATGTATAAGTAGATATTCCAGCCTGTCTGAATTAAGTAAATCGATTCCATAAGATGTTATTTACATCATGTGATCACATTAGAATTTCCAGGTTGATGATTGCCTTGGCATCTAAGTAGAGAGGATAAAATGGTTCCAGGATTTTAAAAAAGTTTTTTATTTACTTCTGGTCACCCTAAGCAAGGCCTATCAGACACATTTAACATCAAATGGTTAAAGGGAGCCATCTGTACCATAGAATTAACACATACTAAAACATACTTAACACATGTTAAAATCGTAAAAGTTGGAAACACTAAAACATGACAAGTTTAAAATGAAGACTAAAAAAGCAATGAGAGAGTTAAAATGACTTATAAGAGTTAGAAACACTAAAAATGGAAAGCAATAACAGAATTAAAAAAGACTAACATTGGGTAAGGCACTTGTCCACCTTGGATTTAAAATTATCAAGATTGTACTCAAAAAGACTCAGAAGGGAGTTTATTCCACATAGCAGATGTTCTTGGGAAGAAGCTATTTGTGTGGAACTTGTGGCAAGTCCTTGATATATCCAAAAATATGTTTTCTACTATTGGAAATGTTAATGGGTTGGCATCAGGGAACGTATCCAGCTGCAAACTAATGACATTTGCCCTTTTTTTAGCATCATTTAGCCCTGTCTCTTCTATCACTCTGTTTATGAAAAGACAACTTGATCTGGAGTTCTCCATACTCAGAGATACTACTTCTGAAAGCACATCCTTGAGTACTTATTAATTCTTTGTTAAAGCTGAGCAAACTGATATTGTATCCAGGTATCTTGATTCCTTAGCATGCAACAGTATTGGCTAACCTGAATAACTATAGAAATAAATTGTGCTAAGATCATAGATTAAATGAAGAACAAGGCTCCAAAAAACACAGATATAAGCTTTATTCATTCAGAAAGTATCCAGCCATTTTGAATATCTCAAGAACCAGTTGCACAGCCTCAATGTAACTTGGCAACCAATCAGAAGGTATGTTAATGTTCATGCATGAACACACAAACTCCTGTGGGGTTACTCAGTTGGCAGTCAAATGCCATTGAGTGAGCCTGTGTACTGTTATCTTAGCATTCACAATGACCCAGCCTGTCGTACAGGTTTTTATTTAGCAAAACATTGCATCACCAAGATCTGTGAACGCCCTGTGACTTCTGTCTTTTTGTCATTGAAAGGGGGGATATTTCAGACTGTAGATGAGGAGAATGTGATTAGGCTGCTAATGGCAATCTGGAACGAGAACTTTGCGGACTGTTTTGAAAAGGGGAAGGAATGCTGGAATATGTATATGTGATCCAAAGTGGATTACTTTGAAGAGGACTTAGGCACCATTGCCCTAGGTAGGCTATTTTTTCCGATAATATTAAATGGCTGGATATTTTCCAGACAGACACCATATATAGCTACTTTGATAAAAACAAACTAAAATAGATATAGATATATGTAGATTAACGCACACCTTGTAAATAATGTTAAAATAATTTTGGTGCCTGCCATAGATGGTTGGCAAGTTATTCTGTCTGGACATTGCTAATGGAGTAAATTCAATTCTCAGCGGGTGCCTTACTATTGAGGACTTAGATGATATGAGTGTGTGTGAGATATCTTCACATGTATTAGATACTGTCAACCAAAACTGTCACAAAACTTTCAACATAGGTTTCTTCAGTTTTCAAGTTGGTCCGGCTTGCGGGCTGGCTGTGTATATATGTAAGTATATATCATGTGTACAGACTAGACCAATGAAGCTAGGGGGCTGAACATTTAAACATTTACTCCTTATTATGTCTAGAAAAAATGTTTTTTGTTTTTAGAAAATTCACCCCCAAAATAGGTTTTTGGTGGGGTCTGCAATGTAAGTTTATGCTAAATTGATCCCTTATTTCGTGTCCTGTAGCATTCAAGCTTGTATTTTGAAAATTGAGACTTTTTTTAGAGATCACCACCCAACAAATAGCGAGAGAAGTAACTTATTCATTGATCACCTTTTTTCCCAATGTTTTAATTGATCACCCTGCAGGTACCTGATCGTTTTGCAGCCTTTTGGCTAAGATCAAAGTGTAGTATCTGTTTTTTTAAACTGCCATAGCCTCGAAGTTCAGGGTTCCTTGTGGCATGTTTGGGTACCGTCCTGGGAGAAGTTGCGCAGGATATCTTGGCTGTGATCAAAGTGCAGTATCTGTGCTTCGAAACCACCATAGTCTCGAGGTTCAGAGAACCACGCCCTTTGGGGATCCTTGTGGCATGCTCGGGTATCATCCTGGGAGAAGTTGCACAGGATATCTTGGCCAGCTCGTTGGGAGGCAATCACCATTAGCATGCTCAAGATTCATCCTGAGAAGCTTTTGGGATACCGCCCCCCTCCCCTTAATCCCGGCCTTCGTGGCATTTGTCTCAGGGACAGGGATTTGGGATCCCCCCCCCCCTTCAGGTCTCTAGTCACGGGGACATGGGATCCCCCCTCCCCCTACTGAATCCGGCACTAAATGACCCACCAAGGGTCGATGTGCCGTTAAACAAAACAATCAATCAATCATGATCACCATGCATGCTGCCAAAAGATGTTTGTCACATGACAGTTTCTAATGAGTTACTAACCAGACCTCTCTTTGCATGTATTCGTGTATGTGTTTGTGCTTGTATAGAAAGTGGGAAAGAACTATGCGACATAAGGGGGTGTTACAAGATTTTTAAAAAATTACATTGATTTGAAATCTTCATCAATACTGCACCTGAAAGCTGTGTAAATAATTTTGAAATGTTTTATAATCAGAGTTGAGTGACACGGCTTGACATAATCATAAAATTCCTTAATCAACACTATAAGAAAGAACAAATATATTCGCTAAGCAAATAATCTTTCAAAAAGGGAAACAAATTAAATCTGCTGATTCTTGATGGGTTCATTGATTTTTGTCGCATTATAATTAGATCTTATCTCTCCTCAACAACGAATGTGTGCACGCTTTATTTTTTAAATTTAGTATGGCTTTGAGATGTTAATCACAGCAGGATTTGTAAGATGAGGGATAAAAATAAGAACTAAATATCAATATAGAATTCAGATATAATTTAATTGAAAACAAATTAATATCTTGAAAAATTCATTTCTTCGTGTGATGATGTTGATGATGATGATATGATGAAATATATTTTACACAACACAATTTTCCAAGAGAAACATCTCATTAGAAAACCTTAAAGAAAATCCTTTTGCAAAAGAAATTTGTTAAAGTAAAATGTGACTGAGTATTTGAGCACGCAGTAAAAGGATTGAAATAAAGCAGAACGTGCGGAAAACCACTTCAAAAATCTTTCTAGTGGTTAGAACATGCTTTTCTGCACATGCAAGATATTTCATACATATATTCAAGTCTGGGTGCATAAAACCCTACTTGCTTAAAATATAGACAAACAAACATCTTATGCTACACAGATTATCATGGTTGTGTCCTTCAGAATTTCCTTCTGAAATGTTCACTGTATAATTTACTAGTAACAGATCCTCACTAAAATTGAGGATAAAATGCTCCCTTCCTTACCAATGTATGTAAACAAGATTTTTCACTATTACATAGTTAAGTTTTAGTGCTTAGTAAATAGTCGCAGAAATCTTTTTTTAATGCACTATCATTTGGTAAACATATTCAAACTAGAAAGCACTCAGAGAGTACATCACCCATTGTCACGGAAAGCTGAATGAAGTCAGTTCAGAAATAGTGAGGATGCAGTGGAGGTAGCAGTGAAAATAATTCCTTAATCAGTTTTTCGTACCCTCTGAAGAAATGTCATCGGAATTCATTGATAACTTTTGGAGATAGTGTATGGGCAAACATGAGTAAATACATCATCATCAGCCTTTTAGCATCCATCCTTGGACATAGACCTACCCCAAGAATCGCCAGACCTCTCTATCATGGGCGTCGCAGAGCCAATACTTTCTGAACTTGTCTAGTTCGCCACATCATCTTATTTTTTGCCAGCCACAGTTTTGCATATGATCTCTGGGGATCCATATTGTGAGTTGTGATGTCCAGCAGTTGTCTGACAATTTTGCAACATGACCAGCCCATTGCCATTTGAGTTTTTTAATGGTTGCTATGATATTTCTGACTCCTGTTTTTTCTCTAATATACTGTGCTGTCTTGTGATCTCTCTATGTGATGTTGAGCATGATTCTCTCCTGTGCACGTTGCATGGTTCTCAGTTTGAGGTTTCAACCTTTTGGTTAGGTTCCATGTTTCAGATCCATAGGTGACTATTGGGAGGATGCATTGGTTGTATACCCTTCTTTTTAGGACTAATTTTTGTGTTCTTGAAGGTTGAGCTTGCTCTTCTGAAAGCTTGCCAAACTAGAATGATTCTTTGCCTGATTTCTTCTTCTTTTGAGGATTTCATGGAGATTCATTGTACTAGATGTAGTGGTCTACTTTCTTCAACTCTGCAGTTTCGATTGCTATCGTTGTGTCTTTGTCCTCAGCATGTTTGTTGTACATGACATTTGTCTTACTGAAGTTTTTGTGAAGACCAACGTTCTTGCTTTCTTCACTCAGTTCATCTAGCATTATTTGGAGATCATGAATGTTCTCAGAAAAAAGAACAATGTTGTCAGCAAATCTGAGGTTACTTAGGTATTCGCGATCTATCCTGATTCCTGATTCCTTTATTTACCCGGTCTAGGTTTCGGAAAATCATCTCGAGGCAGGCTGTGAAGAGTTTGCGTGAGCTGCTATCACCTTGTTTTACCCCTTTTTTGAGCTGAAAGAGCTCAATCTTCATGTAGCCTGATAAAGGAGCTGCTGTGTCAGTAGATATGTTGCAAGACTGATATATAAGGGGTCTACGCCTTGTTGTATTATAGCATCAATGACTTTGGGGATTTGCACTGTTTCAAAGGCCTTCTTGACATCAACAAATACCACAGTGAGTGGCATTTTATATGCTGCTGCTTTCTCTTTTAGTTGATTTACCAAATGGAGATGGTCAATGGTTGAGTAGTTTCTTCTGAAGCCAACCTGTTCCTGTGGTTGGTTTTCATCTAGCGTTTTGGTGATTCAGTTGGTGATCACTTTGGTAAAGAATTTGTATATGCAGTTGAGTAGGCTTATTAGCCTATAGTTGTTTAGATCTTTTGAGTTCCCTTTTTTATATAACAGCATGATGATTACAGTGTTCCAATCTTCTGGGACTTTACTCTGTTTGAGGCATAAGTTGAATAGATGGGATAGTTTCCTAGTGATGACTTTACCAGCTTTTTTGAGCAGGTCGATGGTGATGTTATCTGGGCCAGGTGCCTTTCCTTTCTTTGTTTGTTTGATGGCTTGCTTCACCTCCCACAGAGTTATTTTTGGAAACTCTTTGAACTGGTTACTCATATATCTTGTTCATTCTTCTGTGTCCCTTGTTTGGAGGAATAGAGATTTTTGTCGAACTCTTGGGCGCATTCAACAATTCGGTCCCTATCCATCATTAGGTATCCATTTTCTTCAAACACAGTAGTTATTTGCATTTTTCCTGGACTGAGAGTTTTGTTGATAGTTTTGAAAGCCCTACCTTTTGTAAGAATGTTTTCAATGACTGCTGTTGTGTATCTTCTTTTATCTTCTTGTCTTTACTTTGGGATAGTTTTGTTTAGTTCGGTTGCTTCAAACTGTTTTCTTGTTCTTGTCAGTAGATTGGGATTTCTGCATTTTTCCATGAGATTCTTGGTTTCTTCTGAAGGTTGACTGATGGTTTGTTTGTTTTCTGGCTTAAATATGACTTCAATTAGAGAGGTTGTTATCTGTTGCTGAGCTCGTTGATAAAAAAATGAAAAAGTATCTATCAATTGAAAAAGATTCCTGGATCCATCCCAAAATGTAATCATTGCACACACTTCCCTAAAGAGAGCATGTTTGGAGGTATTGTGTAGTGTGGATATTTCCAGGGGAGTAAAAAAAATCCTGTATCCACCCCAAAAATGAATTACTTCTTTCTGTAGCCCATTGCTCAAAGTTTCAATTTTGCTAATATTGGTCACAGTGGACATATAGCTACGATGCTGAGGAGGAAATATTCCATCATCCATGGCAAAATTCAATTGTTTCTTTTGTATCCCATTGCCTAAATTCCTACAAAATTTCATTGAAATTTATTGAGGAAATTTGGAGATATTGTGTGGTCAAACAGATGGAAAGACAGAAAGACAGATGCGGGTGAACACATTTACTGCTCCCATTTTCGATAGCAGAGGTTGAGAAATAAATATTAATAGTAGCCAAAGAAATAAAGAAATAATGTCTTGTGGTGACCAGGATTCAAAACAAGCTTACAAATGCCACAGCGTTATGCCCTAAACACTAGATAGTCAAAAGTGGAATACGTTTGCTTTATTTCTTTTCTAAAGACCAGAAAATTTGAGATTCATTGAGAACTGTGGCAGATATTGTGTTGTGTTAATATATATATATATATATATATACATAAGATGTAACAGAGGAAAAGATCTATGGGATCCGCCCCAAAATCCAGTAACCTTTTCTGTAGCCAATTTTCAAACCTTCCACAAAATATCATTGAAATTCATTGAGAACTTTTGGAGATATTCTGCCATGTGAACATTCAGCTATGATGCAAAAGAGGAAGGAATATCTTGATCCACCCGAAAATTCAATCACTTCTTTCATAGACTATTGCCCACCCTTCCACAGAATTTCATTGAAACTCATTGAGAACTATTGGAGATATTGTGTGGACAAATAGAGAGATGGACAGACATGAGTAAATACATTTAGAAATAAATAATAGCAAAAACAAAAAAAAGATTTGAACCCTGATTATCAGAATGTCCAAAGATCAGATGATACCACTTCATAAGTACACACATATATATGTAGATACAAAGATTATGGCCTTACCCTTTTTTCTTCTTACTTTAATAACTTTTAATGTTACTATACAAGGAGAAAATAGAGTGACCACTTACCTGTGATGGACAGTCTGACAATGTTGGTTGTATCCCGGAGTGTAGCC
This sequence comes from Architeuthis dux, assembly GCA_006491835.1. Classification (NCBI taxonomy): domain Eukaryota; kingdom Metazoa; phylum Mollusca; class Cephalopoda; order Oegopsida; family Architeuthidae; genus Architeuthis; species Architeuthis dux. The sequence continues at coordinate 2,161,462 of VCCN01003067.1, read as the reverse complement.
AATGGTCCATCAGGATTACATGCTGTGTAAGTGAACGTGGAGTGCTCAGCATCCGAACTGCATGCTTTACTTTCTGTTCTTCATCAGTCTCATCAATTGGACTCCAACCACTTATTTCCATCAAAGATTCCTGCAATTCTCTAAAAATGGTAGGGCTTGTGTTATACTATGTTTAAAATATATATACAGCAAATAATCATACAAAAAATGATATCAAGAGCTTGGCAAAATAATTCAGAACAATGATCTGGTTAGTCACTCAATAGAAGCCATCACATGACCAACATCTTATGGCAGCATTCTGTGTTGGGGCTGATCAATTAAAATATTGGAAAAAGGGGTGTTTAATGAATAAGTTACTTCCCTTGCCTTTTGTTGGGCAATGATCACTAAAAATGTCTGAATTTTCAAAAACCAAGTGTGAATGCTGCCGGACACAAACTAAGAGACCAATTTAGCATGAACTGATATTTCAAATTGAACCCCCTACTAAAAACTTATTTTAGGGGTGTGGGGGATTTTGAAAAAAAAAAAGGTTTTTTTCTAGTCTTAATAAAGAGCAAATATTAAAATGCCAGACCCACTTAAAAACTGTAGAAATGTTGACAGTTTTGGTGACAGTTTTGGTTGACGGTTTCTAATATTTGTAAGAATTAAACTGTGTAATCTGTATGTTCACTTTGTTTATTTTATTATTATTCAAATTTATCATAAAAGAATTTTCCCCCAAAATAGTTCCAGCAAAAAGTTGATCCATGAAATTATGAAACACAAAACCTAAGCATGCTCTAATTTAGTGGCAAGTACAATATTTTGCTTCACTCACCTAATAATATAATTTTATTCCAAAAGAAATCTAATCTTTCATTATCTTTTTTATTTGGAAATTTGGGACAACGTTTATTCAAAACTTTGAAAAGTAACATGGATCAGTGTTTAAAAAATATATAGAATATTCAATATACATAATAGTCATAACTTGTCAAAATTTCTTAAATAAAGCATTTTCATTATTATTAATTTCAGACTAATTTATCTTTCATCAAATCTTTGTTGCCTTTTTATTGCTGTGTTGTCAGATATCCTTGTCAGATATCCTTGTCAGATACCCTCCCAAGAATATGGGATGCAAGTTCAAATCTCATTGGAGACTACTTCTTTATTTCTGATCCATGCTGTTTACTTAATGGTTGTAAAATTACTAGAGCATTTTGATGAAAAGCAACAAAAATCAGATGACAGATAAACTACTCTAACGTTTTGGAGGTATTATGAAAATTGTGTGTTAAAACCAGATTATTATCTGACGGCTAAAGCTTTTGCCAGACATTTTTATGCAAAGATTGTAAAAAATAGAAGAAAAATGTTTTATACTCGATACATTTTAAATGTAGATAAAAGTACTATTTGTAGTTTGCAATTTTTAAAAATCCTGCCTTAACCCTTTGAACGCTGACCCACTCACATGTGTTCAGGAGCCCAGGTGACCAGCACTCAGTCAGACATACAGACAGAGGGCCATGATTCCAGGAGCCCGAAAGCAGACATGGGCAAACAAACAGCAAATATAACATGCACTGTATCTGATCAATGTCCCCAGGTCAGATCAGGGTCAGTGAGTTACAAGTCTGTTGTGGTTCTATAGGTTCTTTTGTGGGTCTCTATCGATGTCTGGTAAAGCATGGTCTTCAGTGATTGCTTGTTAGGCTAGCCAGAAAGACAGTAGTCATCGTAGTAACAACCTCTCCTGTTATAAGATGCCATGCTAGCCACTTCCGGCTGTGGTTAGAAGCACAATCATGACACAATCACAACAGGTCCCTAGGGTATTGAAACATATCAATGTTTGTAAATGAATCCAACATGTCAGCGGCTGCTAAACTGGCATCTCAACTGGCTGCTCATGTTTATGGACTTTCAAAGAGTTAAACCTAGATTTTCATTCAAAAACTAATGTCAACCGTTATAAACTCAGTCTCTTGATCAAAAGAGTAAAATAAATTAAAAAGTAAATAAAAATTAAAGTAGAAGGCAAAAATACTAGAGGGAGATAATGAATGAAAATATGTAAGAAAATAAAAATAAAAGAGACAGAAAGAAGTAGTGAACTCAAGAGACCAGAAAAAGAAAAGTACATATAATCTTCATTGTTACTATTGAAGTGACGCCAACATTGCCAGAACTTATCAAATTGTCTGCTTTATCCCGAATGGAATACTCGGTTGTTGAGATGTCAGCAAGCAGCAAAATCGAAGCCTAGGTTGGCTAATGGTTGTTTAGAAGGTCTTTGGCCTTTCTCTCCTGCCCCTAATGGGCCAATCCATAGCACTCTTTTTTATCAATGGTATTTTCTGCATTCCTGGTGCTTGGGAGTTCAGAAAATTTACTCTTCTCTTCAAAAGAATACATACCTGCTGATCAGTTTGCTATTCTGAATTTTGATCAGTTTGTTATTGTGAAATCATGGCAACATAAGTTATTGTTTTATATTACAAGTGTTTGGAGGTTCTTTATGGTTTAACTGTCAGCATTTTTCTTTTATTCTGCATCAAACATATTTTTTCTATTTTTTTTGTTTTTAATTTACAAACTTTGTTCGTGGTTCTCTTTATTTACACTTCGATATTACACTTCATTTTCAAATTGTACTGAATATGCTGGAATATAAGAGAAATTTAATTAAAGAAAACAAAATATGGAAATATTTTTCTGTCTGGAGTTTGTTTTTGTTTTTTGTTTTTTAAGCCACTACTTTTCTCTACCATGTGACTAGCAGGTTTGATGTGTTAGAGGTGTTGGCTTTTGTCAGTAGATTCACACAGACACAATAATGTCATCATATCTCATTGATTAGTTTTGTCAAAGAGTAGAATGTTACTCTATGGTGGATTTCACCCTAAATTTAATAGAGCTATTGTATCATCATCAGCTGTCATATGTCCAAAGGCCTTTCCCATCTCCTTCGATGACATCCTAGATTGTGCTAACCTCTGCCACGTCTTACTGGCAAATTTTTCTATTTCATCCCTCCATCTTGTGTCTGTTTTTTTTGCTACTGCGTTTACTGTCCCATGGGCACCAATTGGCTAGTCATCTCTTCTTGCTAGGTGACCAGTCCATCTCTATTTTTGCCACTTAATTATTTGTATAATATACTTCACTATAGTCATCCCTCTGATCCATGTTGATAATTTTCTATCTCTTAGAGTTATTCCTAGCATTGCTCTTTCCATGGCTCTCTGTGAAATTCTAAGTTGGTTTTCAGTTCAAACGGTTAATCTCTTTCCCCATCTATTGTCATCTCTTCTTGCTAGGTGACCAGCCCATAAGAATGACAAAAGTAATGTTCAACGATAAGGTCCCCAAAAAGGTCATGAATATAGAAGGAGAGACTCTAGTAGAGGTTGAAGAATAGATCTATCTAGGACAGGTAATAAAGTTAGAGAAAGATCATGACAGCGAAATAAAATGATGCATAACAATAGGTTGGAAAGCATTCGGTATGAAGAGCTATTCTATCAGTATTCATTAAATATATTGGCAGACAAAAGAAAGAAATCAACTACTTCACTATTTTCATGAATTACCTTCCTCATCTCTCAATCCTTGTTTTCCCTTCCCTTGTCATTTTTTCATTCACATCCATGAATTATTATATTTTTCACCCATTTTTTTGCTCATCCATTTTTTTAACGATTATTCATTTTTGACTAGTATTTTTTTTTATCTTAATTAGAAACCATCAACCAAAACTGCCAACATAGATTTCTCCAGTTTTTATGTTGGTCTGGCTGGCTGGCTATGTATGGAACTAGAGGGCTGAAAATTTAAACATTTACTCATTATGTCTAGGAAAAACGTTTTTGTTTTTTGAAAATTCCCCCTCTATGTAGGTTTTAAAGGGGGTTTCAATTTGCAATGTGAGTTTATGCTAAATTGATCCCTTAGTTTGGGTTCGGCAGCATTCACATTTATTTTCTTGAAAATTCAGACTTTTTTTAGTGATCACTGCCCAACAAAACGGCAAGAGCAGTAACTTATTCATTGATCACCCATTTTCCAATTCATCACCCCCAACACGGCATGCTGCCAAAAGTTTCTATTTAGTGAATAACCAGACCTGTTTTAGTTGCTTTTGATCAACTACTCAGAGCATCAGTCTATGGCAGTAAGTAAACAGTGCAGATCCAAAATAAAGAATAAGCTTGCGTCGGGAGGCCTGCTCTACCAATTGAGCTACCAGAACTTACGCCACTTCTCTTAATTTTAAACTTTCTCTTTCTGGCTCTTTGAAATCAATACCATTTTTAATCAGGACCTGTTTTGTTTGCACTGTCAATATTAACCATTCTTATCAACATGCCAATAGATCAGATTTCTCATCAGTCTTTCTGCCAAACTTTGGCTGTTTCTTATTAAATGATGTACCAAGTAAATTAATCATTCTGTCACAGGCCATCACTCATAATTTTCACATTCTGCCTCAGTCCATTGCTGTCCAATTCATATAATTGATTCATTTCAGTCCATTCAAATGCATCAAATCTTAAACCCAAGCCCCTTTGTTTCTATCAAATGAGTTCTCTGAACTTGTTATCCAGTTACGGTCTAATCAATCATTTTATTCATAAGTCAAAGTGAGTTTGTTTCTCTGTTTATTAGAAACCATAAACCATCAACATTGGTTTCTTCAGTTTTTAAGTGGGTCTGGCTATGTATGTATGTGTCGTGTGTACAAGCTTCACCAATGGAACTAGAGTGCTGAAGATTTAAACATTTACCCCTTATTATAACTGGAAAAAAAAATTCATTTTGTTTTTTGGACCCTCCCTCCCAAAGTTTTAGTGAATGTTCAATTTACAATGTAAGTTTATGCTAAAGTGGTCCCTTAGTTTGTGTCCAGCAGTGTTCATGCTTGTTTTGGGAAAATTTGTACTTTTTCAGTGATCACAGCGCAACAAAAGGCAAGAGAAGTAACTTATTCATTGATCACCCCTTTTTCCAATTTTTTAATTGATTATTCACAGCACAGCATTCTGTCAAAAGACGTTGGGTTCTATCGACTGACTAAGCAGATGAAATAATAATAATAATAATTCTATATATAAATAATAAATTCTATTCAACTCTTGGAGTTGTGAAGTTTGTTGCTGTGTCTGTTTGTTGTTAATAACCACACCCACAACACTGGTTTAATACTGGGTTTAGGTTATTCATGTGTTGTGACATTTATATGTATCTATACATCTATCTATGTATCCGGACTTCGACCAGCCCTAACCGTTCATAGTAGAAATTTGCACACACACTCCCCTCAATGTTTTTTGTTTTGTGAAAATTACCCCTTAAATAGGTTTTTAGAGAAGGGTTCAATATGCAATGTAAGTTTATGCTAAATTGGTCACTAGTTTGTGCCCGCTTGTTTTTTAAAAATTCAAACCTTTTTTAGTGATCACAGTTCAACAAAAGGCAAGATAAGTAACTTATTCATTGTTCACCCCTCTTTCCAATTTTTTAATTGATCACCCACAACACAGCATATATGGGTGGCAGTGATTCATAATTTCCCTCGGAATGCTAGTTGGTATATAAGTCCTACAGTATATCATATAAACAGATATAAAGATTGTTACTTATGAAAATACAAAGAGGGAAATTACTAGGACACTATCTGAAAAAGAAAGGATGGATTGCGAGGTGGGTTAGGGGGGACCTATTTGAAAATGCCTCCTGGGACCCCAATGGAGGGGCCCCCCCAAAAGCTTTATAAATCACAGTTCACCTACTGCATTTCTGCTGACAAATCTCACTAAATGTTGGAGGGACCCATCAAGAAGCCAAGCTCCCCCTCACATGGAACCCAAATCCCTCCAAATCTCTAGCCATGCCTCTGTTGGATTGGCATTGGCATAGTATAACTCTGTGACTAAAGCACACATTTCTGTTCAAAGTCTCCTTGATGGTTACCAGATGAAAGCTAGCGAGGTAACCAACTGAAATATATTAGTCAGAATAAAATAACTTGCGATAATACTTTTAATACCACTAGCTTCAGATGATTTCATTGACTGCAATTACAACCACACAGCCTTATCTCAAACATGATGATCATAAAACATTGGCAGTCCCTTAGACAAACTGTATCTTAAGGAATGATACTATTTTATATCATGCAAGAATGTTATTTTAGAGTTGAACTGAGTAATATCAAATTGTTGGAATTTGGAGCAAAAATAATATCAGTGAAAAATACCATCTATTACTATATGTCTACTGATACAGGCGTATCTATGGATGCACCAATCTAAAAACTTATTCTTGAGAAAAATGTTGGTTTGCCTTTGAAAATACTGTTCTACTGACAAATTCAAGCAAAATGCAAAGAAAACCATCAATTCCAACCTACTTAGTCTGATTAAAAGTGATAGGCCAGGATTCTTAAATTGAACTAGGTTATTATAATAATTATCATTGGCTATTTCTTTTTTCTTTTTTGTAGGACTGATTAGAAAAAAAGCAAGGGGAAATGGAACATGGAAAGACTGAGTGGGGAGAAAGGAAAGGAACACCGAGAGAAAAAGAAAAGAAGGGAAAGGAGAAAGAGGAGAAAGTAGGATAAACAGACAGACATGAGAGAGAGTCAGAATTAGGAGAAAAGGGAAATGAAATAAATAAAAGATGGAGAGAAGGAGAGCAACAGAATGAAAAAAGAAAGAAAGAAATGAAATAAAAATTAGGGAAAAAGAAAAATGGTTGTAAAAGTAAAGGAAGAAAGGGTATATAACATTAGGAGATCAAGAACAAAGGAAAGAGAGAAGGAGAAAAAGAAATATGAAATGAGGTAGAGAAGGAAAGAGAAATACAAAGAGGGAAAGGGAGAAAGAAAAAGTGCAGGTAAAACAAAAAAAGGCAAGTTAGTAAGAGAGGAAGGAAAGAAAAGAAAAGGTTTTTAAAAAAGGAAAAAGGGGAAGAAAGATTAAGGAGAATGGTAAAAGAAGAATGAAGTGAAAGAAAGCAAAAAGGAAGAGAAAGGTTTGAAAAACAAGAAAGAGAAGGGGGAAATAAAGAACAAAGAAAGAAAGAAAGAAGAGAAGAGCATGAAAGTGTAAAGAGGGGAAAGGGCTTAAGGAGATAGAGAAAAGAAAGAGAAATAAAGGAAAACAAAGAAAATGAAAGAGGGAGAGAGCAAAAGAAAAAAGATCAAAGGATAAGGATCAAAAAGAAAACAAAAAATATAAATAGTTTTATTTCTTTTAACAACAAGTTTGCCATTTTGAAAATTGTGCAGTACAAATGAAGGAAATGCAAAACAATTTTGTAATTTTCCATCCAATTTTGAAAAATTGCTGTTTTGATATTTTTATTTCATTTTAGGCAACAGCTGCATTTTCAAGTGCAACATTCTACCTGTGTATGTGCATGTAAGTGTACATCCTTGCAAATGTGCATTTGTGATTACAGAACTTATACACATATATGTATGTTTGTGAGACTGATTTTATCTGCATGCATTAAAGTGTTGCTTTTGGCTTTGTCTTTAAAGGGCCTGTGAAAATGAATGTGCTCACATATTTCTGATGATGATGATGATGATGATGATGATGATGATGATGATGATGATGATGATGATGATGATGATGATGATGATGATGATGATGATGATGATGATCATCATCATCATCATCATCATCATCATGATCGGCGGCGGCGGCGGCGGCGGCATCATCATCTTCTGTCCACTGCTGGACAAAGCCATTCCCATCTCCTTCCATGACAACCAAGATTGTGCTAACCTCTGCCATGTCTTGTCAGCAGACTTTTCTATTTCATCCCTCCATCTTGTGTCTGGTCTTTTCCTACTTCGTTTTACTGTTCCATGGACACCAATCAGTTAGTCTTTTCCCCCATCTATGGTCATCTCTTCTTGCTGGGTGACCAGCCCATCTCCATTTTTGCTGCTTAATTAGTTGTATAATATCCTTCACTCTAGTCCTCTCTATGTTGATGTTTTTCTATCTCTTAGAGTTATCCCTGGCATTGCTCTTTCCATGGCTCTCTGTGCTATTCTGAGTTGGTTTTCAGCTCGTTTTGTTAGTTTCCATGTTTTGCAACCATAAGTAATGGTTGGTATTATGCCGCCGTTATATACTTTACACTTCAGGCACATATGTATATATGTAAAGATATTTCTCTGAATACAGATTTTTGTGTACACGTTTATGTAAAGTAAGCATGTATGTGTGCTCTGCATATTAGTTCTTAAATTCATATCAGAAAATTTAAATGTTAATATCAAGGAGAATAACTAGTGATCAAAGTTTCCTCCCTTTTAGCTCTGGGTGAATTCATTTTTATTCTATCTGTCATAATTTTAACAAACCTTATTTCCACATTGAGGAGTTTCCCTTTCAAATTTGACTTTAAAGGGAGGCCACTCTATAATTTGACTTTTTTTTTTCAGAAATGAGTGAATAATGAGTTGAAATTTTCAAGGTGATGAGATATTTTTTATTTTAAAAAATATATTTTGTTTATGTTTTTGCTAATTTTTAATCCTTGGTTTCTTTAAGAAGGCAACTTTTTACTATGGGAAATAAAAAATGGAAAATGCATCTACATGTATAGTTTATACTTTTAATGGATACATATATATTTTTATCTTAATACATTTTGTGAGGTTTTTTAGTGCATACAATTGCATATTCTGAGGTTCGTTACTGCAATATAATTGCATATTTAAGATGTTACTGCATATATTTACATATTTTGAAAAAAAATAAATGTACAGATATACCTTGATTATTATGGATAAAGCATCCGTTTATTTTTCAGCTTATACTTAGGTACATTAAATTGTACAGCAATACTTTAACTGTATTACATCAAAAACCTGCACTAATCAAAACCGTATTATTTTTATAGAGTTGTCAATGATTTGTGTGGTATGAATGCATGATGACCCACAAACTTGCTGTTTAAGCACTGGATTGGACACTGAGGGACATATAAAAAGCAATGATGAAAGGAACAAAATACATGAACCCAGGCAAGGCTGGATATTTATGCTGTTCCTAAAGGATCCACATTTTGATTTTCATAGAGTTGTCAATTTTGTGTGTAGGATGAATGCACAATGGCCTACAAACTTGCTATTAAAGCACTGGATCAGACACTGAGGGACATAATGGGTAGAATACATAAACCCAGCCATGGCTGGATACTTCTGCTAGTATAAATATATTAGAAACTGTCAACCATAACTGTCAACATAGGTTTCTTTCAGTTTTCAAGTTTGTCTGGCTGGCTGTGTATGTATCATGCATACAGGCCGCAACAATGGAGCTAGAAGGCTGAAAATTTCAACATTTACTCCTTATTATGTATAGAAAAAACATTGTTTTTGTTTGTTTTTAGTGGGGGTTTAATTCACAATGTAAGTTTATGCAAGATTGATCACTAGTTTCTGTCCGCTTGTTTTTTTTAAAAATTCAGACTGTTTTAGTGATCACTGCCCAACAAAATGCGATTGATCATTGATCACCCCGTTTTTCAAATCTTTTTAATTGATCACCCTCAATACAGCATGCTGCCAAATGACTTTGGTCATGTGACGGTTTCTATTAAGTGACTAACCAGACCTTTTTTTTAATAAATTTTTATAATATATAAATATTTATATAAGTGTATACATATATAGTTTAAAATGTTATATAATTTATGACTATCATAAAATGGATTTGTAAAGATACGGGCATTCCCATTAAATTGTTTGTGTGTGAATCTGTATATATAAATATTTGTTTTAACTGAGTGACTAGCAGTTTATCAACGACAGAAGGCATACCAACAAATATACCTTAAATGAGAATAAAACTTACATAAGATATACATTTCCATTTTACTCAGCTTGTTCAGAGCAACTACTTTATTGATTAGGCCATGAAGACCAACCAGTTATGGAGGCTCAAAGCTAACCATATAGCTTTCATTCTTTATTTTTCACCTGACATACCACCATCTTTGTTTACATACACTATTATTTACATATATTTTCATATGATATTAACAATACATTACACCAAATTAATATACATCACATTCTAACTTCACACAACTCATATCCAGACAACAAAAAATCTTCATGAGAAGAAAACATTTACAGAGGCAAACAGGGTAACATGACTCCCAAACACACACACACACATATACCTAAACAGGCTATACCAAAAATTCTCACACACACACACACACACTACTACTACTTTCTACAGACACTACATTATCACCAGCACATTCTATCCTAGTATATCCACATACCCTAACCAACACACACACACTTTCCACTATACACACACATACACGCATATCAAACAGACCATAAACAAAATTACCACCACAGTAAAGTATACATACATCAGCTTATTCCAACCAATCCACCTTAACTAGAGGTCAACTAAAGTCCACCACCACAACTGATAAAAATCTTAGCCAACTAACACACACACACACACACACACACACACACAAACGCACAGACACACACGAACACAAGACAAATAGGCTCACCATCAAACAGATACCATACACACTACACTCAGCTCAAATCGTACACCTCGGTGATTGCAGACACATCTTTTCTCCAATTTTCCTTTTGAAAACAGCTGTATTTACAGTCGAACATGTTAAGGTATCAAATGATTTCTTGCAAATTATTCTGAGTCTCCGCATTGTCTTTTCCTAGCATCATACACTAATAATAATCCCAATACAAACATGCCAAATGTGAGTACATGAATTCTCAGTTTTGAGAAAAATTAATTTTCAAGGTTTTAGTAGGGGCGTACACAGGCTAATGAAGGTAGAAATATTGGGTTTTCACCAATCGATAACCCAATATTCTAAGATTTATTACATATGCAGCAATTGTGGTGGTTTTCAGCAGTCTGGAAAATATGGTGGTTTTTCGGAAGCAAATCATTTTTGGTAATACTTGTCTAAACACAGCATAAAAACAAAAACAATTTTACATCTGTATAAGCAAGGAATACCTCATTTTTAGGGTACAGATGTAAAATATACTAGCTAAACACAGCATAAAGACAACATTATTTTACATCAGTATAAGCAAGGAATACCTCATTTTTAGTGTACAGATGTAAAATATACAAGCTAAATGCAGCATGAAGACAACATCATTTTACATCTGTATAAGCAAGGAGGACCTCATTTTTAGTGTACAGATGTAAAATATACAAGCTAAATGCAGCATGGAGACAACATCATTTTACATCTGTATAAGCAAGTAATACCTCATTTTTAGTGTACAGATGTAAAATATACTAGCTAAACACAGCATAAAGACAACATTATTTTACATCAGTATAAGCAAGGAATACCTCATTTTTAGTGTACAGATGTAAAATATACAAGCTAAATGCAGCATGGAGACAACGTCATTTTACATCTGTATAAGCAAGGAATACCTCATGTTAGTGTTAGATGTAAAATATACTAGCTAAACACAGCATAGACAACATTATTTTACATCAGTAAAGGCAAGGAATACCTCATTTTAATGTACAGATGTAAAATATACTAGCCAAATGCAGCATGGAGACAACATTATTTTACATCTGTATAAGCAAGGAGGACCTCATTTTTATTGCATCTCGGAAAAGGATGAAGATTTTCTGAATATGTTTTTGCTAAACGATAAAACACAAAAAAATAAGTAAAATGATAATCAGTACGTAATCGCTATGATGCAATGGAGCAAAATTTTCCAACATTTGAAAAAATATTTGCATGAATTCATTCAGTTATCAAAGTATTTTCCCTGAATTTCTATGATCTTAAACCACTTTTCAGTTAAACTGTGTATTCCATCTTAAATGTCATTAAATCCTTTTAAAATCAAGTTCAATGCTTTAAATTTATATTTAAATGGCATCAATTTAAAAATTAAGGAGCAAATGAAATCTTAAATCTCAGGTCAAAGGAATGGCGGGAAATATTTATGAAACAGAAGCTGTTAGAGACCATCAACCAAAACTGTCACCAAGACTGTCAACAGCTTTTGAGTTGGTCCAGCTGGCTGACTATGTATGCATGTATGTATGTATGCATGTATGTATGTATGTATGTATCATGCATACAGGCCACACCAATGGAGCTAGAGGGCTGACAATCTCAACATTTACTGCTTATTATGTCTAGAAAAACTGCTTTTGGGATGTTGTCTAAATCCCCCATCTAAATCGTTTTTTATGCTAAATCGATCCCTTAGTTTGTATCCCCTTGTTCTTTTTGAAAATTCAGACATGTCTTAGTGATCACTGCCCAACAAAAGGCGAGAGAAGTAACTTTTTTCCAACTTTTTAATCACCCCCAACACAGTATGCTGCCAAAAGACATTGGTCATATGACGGTTTCTATTGAGTGACTAAGCAGACCTGTTTTTTTTTTATTCATGAAGCCAATATGTTTATTGAGATCTAGGCAAAAAAAAATCCCTGCAACCGAGCCGTAAATTATTGAGTAGATGTTCTTCAGAAATATTGATTTCTGTATGTGGTAGAAATATATCTCTTCAACTCGATAAGATATATTTACCAACTCACTTACATCTGACATTTTAAATTAAAATTTGTGGTATATTTTTCTCTGAATAAGAAAAAAACAGAATGAACAATTAATAATCAACCTATAATGCTCTGTCTTTTTTCCTCTTTAATCAGCAACGGAAATTAATGTGACTTAATATGGCTGATGACATTTGAGAAAAAGAAAAGTATATATAAAGGAAGAATAATTCGAGCAGTTATTGTATTAGCATTAATGTCTCTGAAATAATGCATGAAGAATTAGATTCACTCAACAATCCAAGCGATTTGGAATGGTAATTCTAATTATATTAGATCTGATTGGAATTGACTTGGATAGGATAAGGAAGAAGTATGTTCTTAAAAAATGAAGATAATAACAAAAATTCTAATCTAACCAGGAAACCAGATTTATTCCCAAAATATGATGATGATTGCTTTAATGGAAATAATCTACCTTTGGTATTATTAATCTTTAAATCCAATACAGGCCAAGTGTTCAGAGGTGAATTTCATGACAAGCCCAGGATTAGGTAATTATTCTGAAAACAACGGATCTTAACACAGATTAATTCGAGCTCAGTAAATACATAACATGTCTGCTCAGATAGTGTAATGGTTAGCACGTCTGCCTCACACGTAAAAGGTCCCTGGTTTGATTCCCGGTATGAGCAAAGAGTGTAGAAAAGAGAAGTTTCTCTATGCACGCAGCAGCTAATTGAGTACACTCTAAGCTGTGTGATTAGGGTGAAGGTATTCCTTTGGTAGACTTGCATCTTACCAAGGAGTTGGTCATAAAAAGTTGTAGGAATTAAGTCCTGGTCTTGACCAGACTTGAAAGTTGCAAGGATTACTAAGCTAACACATGTGAAGGAAGCCGGGACTTCATCACTGGCCATTCATACTCCATTAAGAGACAGAAGCTTTACCTTTTTACCTTCAAATACATAACATGAATATGGATATGCAGCTCTGAAATTGCAGTCTTTATCTTCTCTGCAGCATTATTGGAAAAACTAAAGTTTTTAAAGGTCAATGTATTTGATTTTGCTAAGCGATCCTTCTTTTTACTTTTACAGGTATGGCTTACCACCCATGTGCAAATTGCTTTGTGGGAAGATTTTACAGACAGTTGAACTGCACTAGCTGATCCCACCAAGTGGAGTGAACAATTGTGCCACTTGTGCTCAGCGATCAATGAGGACATCAGTTATACTGCTTCCCAATTGGTATAAATGTACTACTCTGTTTACCAAGTGAATTTTCCAATCATACGTAAGATTACACAGTCAATAGAGACTATGCTTCAAATCTGAAACAAACTATGACATCACTTTCATTCACACCTTCATGCATGAATTAATTTCCAAACTTATTACCTATGCCAACGACGTTGGAGAGGTACATGTATTCTGTCATGTGTTTCCATCGTTTTGTCTTTCCATCTGTGTGTCCACACAATATTTCCAAAATCACTCAATAGAATTTTTAAGGAAGAAGTGATTAAATTTTAGAGCAGATCCAGGAATTTATTTTTTGATTGAGAGATATTTTTCCATTTTTTTCCCATACATTTATGTATACCCTCATGACTATCCACACAAATCTCATTCACACAATATCTCCAAAGGTTTTCAATGAATTTCAATGAACATTTTGTGAAAGGGTGGGCAATGGGCTACGGAAGAATTGAATGAATTTTAGGACAGATCCATGCAAAATCACTTCCCCCGACAATGGCATTGGTAGAGGTATGTGCTCTGTTAGTGCTTTCTACTTTGATAATGAGTTTGTTTTTGTTTGATGCAGTGAAAAAAATCTCTTCAAACTAACTATGATGGACCTTTCAAAGTCTTACACAGAAAGGAGAAATACTTTACAATAGAAGAATCTGATCAAAAAGAAACAATTTCTATTGATCATATTAACCTAGCTTTCATTGAACAAATAACAAATACATCCTCATCAGAACAAATATCCGCAAATATCAATGACAAACAACCAAAATAGACCACAGTACTTGAGCACACTCAACAAAATCAGGCAGACATGTTCACTGGCTTACACTTTTCAAAGCATATACTAGATATTAACATTATACAAGTTTACTTGTTACAAACTGTTAAAAGTGCACCATTCACACTTAAACTATACTGCTAAGTACAAATGTCAACATTGCATTTTAAATAATTAGTCTTGTTCATTTCTAGTTTTTTTTGCAGCTAGATTAAGCAAATCCTAAGAGTGAGTCTCATCTGACAAGTCAGTCACTAGTTTCCAGAAGTAATGGTTAAACATGTCAGAAAATGTTGACAAACAAAAACTTTATTTGAATTTCTTAAAAAATCTGTTATAACAAACAGACTATAGAAACCGTCAACCAAAACTGTCACCAAAACTGCCAACATAGGTTTCTTGAGTTTTTAAGCTGGTTCAGCTGGCTGTGTACAGTCCACACCAATGGAGATAGAGGGCTGACAATTTAAACATTTACTCCTTATTATGTCTAGAAGAAACTTATTTTTTGTCTTTTGAAAATCACCCACCTAAATATGTTTTTATTTGGGGGTTCAATTTACAATATAAGTTTATGCTAAATCGGTCCCTTAGTTTGTGTCTGACAGCATTCTCGCTTGTTTTTTAAAAAATATTTGGACTTTATTAATGATCACTGTCCAACAAAAAGGCAAGAGAAGTACCTTATTCATTGATCACCCATTTTTCCAATTTTTTAATTGATCACCCCCAACACAGCATGGTGCCAAAAGACATTGTGGTTGACTTAGATAGAGTTCAGAGAAAGGGATAATACATATGTCTATCACTGAGAATTTTGAGGTACAGATCCTCTTCAGGAGCACACTTTGTATATGTCACTAGTGACTGACTGCCAGATTTGAAACCCCACCCGAGGTTCAAATGTCAACATCTTAACTCTCTTAATTATATCTAATATGTGCAGCTGCTTTTCAGATGAATAACAAAAGTTTTTTTTTAGAAAAACAGATCTTGAAATTCTTCACTCATCTTTCCAGAGGACATTAACAGAACTGACTACTCCTTACCCCTTTTGAAATCCTTGGGACATATATATCCCCAGGTTTCCATTACTGCTGGGATATATATGTTCCATTGATCTCTTTTAGAAGTCTACTCGGACGTATGAGTCATGAAAAAAGAAAGTAAATGAGATTTTCCCAGCATTCACAACTGCAGACAATGATGTCATCATAGTATGAAACTTATGCAAAAATTAGTTTGCATTACATCACTGAACAGGAAAGACGTGTAGGCAAAGTGATCTGCTAATTGCTTGTTTTTTTTATCTGTCCCAGGATAAATGTCTAATGGGACAAATGTATCCCATTATGATTTTGGTTCTTCAAAATATGGAATTTTTTTTTATTTAATAAAAGAATAACCATTAACTAGAAATTAACACACGTTTTTAAGTTTTTAAATGGGTTTAAAAACCCATTTAAAAATTCAGGAATTAAGCACCTTCATAGGTTAGTCTTGAAAGGGTTAAATGACATATATCCTTTGTAATGTTCTGATATATTTAGATAATTGAAAATATCTCATTGATCAATTTGGAAAATTTCTCAAAATTACATAGACATACGCATGATCGGCATGGTAGTCTAATCAAATTCATTCTTCATTGGGAGATTCATGAATCTGGCCTTTGGCCAAGCTAGCTTGGCTAACAGATATCTGTGCCTACTTCTTTTTGGGGGTTGGATTAAAATCATGTATGCTTTAAAAGAACCACCTTAAACATTGCTAGCAATCATATCTTCGAAGGATTATTAACTTCACTTGATAGAAGCTATCAACCAAAACTGGTTTCATACATCAACATAGGTTTCTTTAGTTTGTAAGCTGGTCTGGTTGGCTGGCTATGTATATATGTATGCATCGCACACAGGGCGCACAAATGGAGCTACAGGGCTGAACATTTAAACATTTTCTCCTTATTATGTAAAAAAAAAAACAGTCTTTTGATTTTTTAAATTCCACCCCTAAATAGGATTTTGTTGGGGGGTTCAATTTGCAATGTAAGTTTATGCTGAATTGGTCCCTTAGTTTGTGTCCGGCAGCATCCATGTTTGTTTTTTTTAAATTTAGACTTTTTTAGTTACCACTGCCCAACAAAAGGCGATAGAAGTAATTTATTAAATTTTTTAATTGATCACGCCCAACATGGCATGCTGCCAAAATGGTGACAGTTTTTATTGACTGACTAACCAGACCTGTTAAATGATTATTTTGTTAATTTCTTGAAATTGCATTAAATATCCAATTGTTATGTTTTGCCACTGTAAAGAGTTAACGAACGAGGTATCAAACTTTGTATTTGTCTTGAGGAAGGTGTTGCTACTTCAGAAGAGGTATGTATAAATTCATGCAAATCATCATCATCATCATCATCAGCCGTTATAAGTCCACTGCTGGACGAAGGCCTTTCCCATCTCCTTCCATGACAACCTATCTTGTGCTAATCTCTGCCAAGTCTTACCGGCAAACCTTTCTATCTCGTCCCGCCATCTTGTGTCTGGCCGTTTCCTACTTCTTTTACTATCCCATGGGCACCAATCTGTTAATCTTTTCCCCCATCTATTGTCATCTCTTCTCGCTAGGTGGCCGGCCCATCTCCACTTTTGTTGCTTAATTAGTTGTATAATATCCTTTACTCTAGTCTTTTTTCTGATCCATGTTGATCTTTTTCTATCTCTTAGCGTTACCCCTAGCATTGCTCTTTCCATGGCTCTCTGTGCTATTCTAAGTTTGTTTTCTGCACGTTTGGTTAATTTCCAGGTTTCGCAACCATAAGTCATGGCTGGTATTATGCAGCCGTTATATACTTTCTGGAGAATACCTAAGCAACTCATGCAAATAAATATACATAAATGTATCTATATATATCATTTTGTCAATATACTGTCCATTAATCCTAACTTGTAAAAACATACTTGTAGGCACTCATATTTTATTGACAAACAAAAAAGTATGATTGATTTTATCACCAGTGATACTTCAATATTTATGCACATCATTCAAGAAAGACCAGACCTACCATATTTGATGGCATAACATGGACATTCCAATTTCAGAAGTAGATATTGAGAAAAATTTGCTTAGTCTGTAGCAATCAAGGCTAAATGTTAGCTTAAAGAACATTCTTATGATTATTAACTTCACTTGTTAGAAACCGTCAACCAAAACTGTCAGCAAAACTGCCAACATAGGTTTCTTCAGTTTTTAAGTTGGTCTGGCTGGTTATGTAATTATTATGTGTACAGGCCACACCAATGCAGCTAGAGGGCTGAAAATTCAAACATGTATTCTTTATTATGTTTAGAAAAAAAGTTGTTTTTGTTCTTTGAAAATTCCCGCAAATGTTTTTAGTGGAGGGGGGGCTCAATTTACAATGTACGTTTATGCTAAATTGATTCCTTGGTTTGTGTTTGGTAGCATTCACACTTGTTTTTTTTAATGAAAATTCAGACTTTTTTTGATCACTGTAACTTATTCATTGATCACCTCATTTCCCGGTTTTTTATTGATCACCCCAACATGGCATGCTGTCAAAAGACGTTGATCATGTGACAGTTTCTATTCAGTGACTCACCAGACCTGTCTTTTAACTTTTTTGCAAAGATATTCCTTCTTATATGTCATTAAACATAGTAACTCACATTGCTTATTTATAGAAAGTAAATAGTAATGAATAAATGAATAAATTAATAAACATTTCAATAAGATATTGTGGAGGTTGCTTCCAGCGCCATCCTAAGGTAGCGGCAACATAGGCAGTTGCCCAGGGCTCCAAGTACTGAGGGCACCTGTCATGTGTCTGTGTCAGTAGGACTTTCCAAAAGCAAATGGAACAATAAAAAAATTAAACAGAATAAAATGTCAAAATAAGAAAATTGCAGCAATGAATATGTTTTAATGATCTTTGAGTTATTTAGCACTTGTATTACTGCATTGTAATTTAAATTATTGCTATTTGGTATCAGACAGTATAGTATAGTATCAATATATTCTATGATTAAAGTTGAAGCCAGCCGTTCCATCCTGCTTCGAAGGGTCGGTAGAACCCTATAACCAGCTCAGGCATCTACCAACAATGGGATGTTCATGGCCTGTGGTCTAACCACAGTTCAGCCTTACTGTCTGAAACTTTCCCGCAAAGGGGCAGCAGCCTTCCATAGCTAGCTCAGGCATCTGTCAAACCTATGACCTATGGGCGCTGCTCCTATCTGCACCCCTCCGGTGGTCCATAGGTTTAAAGGGTGGGGTCGACCCTGGGCAAGTCGCACTTCACCTTAAAACTACATTGGAGGGTTACTCCGCACATAGGCCTCACCATCTATGGTCCTAATGCTGTGGAAAACCATTCCCAAAAATCTTTGTCAGCGAAGCGAAGCCATTCAATTTAAATTATTGCTATTTGGTATCAGATAGTATAGTATAGTACCAGACTATAAGATAATACTATACTTTAAAGAGCGCCAAAGTTCAGCTTGCCTAGGGTACCAGGATCCCTGGGGTCCTGGCCCTGGTTGCTCATTATTTAACACTTCAAGCCCAGATTTTTGCATGGCAGGGGCGGTCAAAGAAGCCAGCAGGTTACATATTCCTGCTCTGAAAACAGACTAAATTTTCCCTCCTCAACTTCAAGAGTGATAGCTACATGATTTAATGCTTCTTGTTATTGAGAAGAAACATTTCTGTCCTTTTTTCCCCTTCATCAGACAATGGTATCTTTTTTCAAGTGACAGCGTTAGTATCTCACCACTCAGCTTAATGCTTATTTTATGGGACTACCTAGAGAGAGGTAGGCAGTAATATGTTTCTACACTCACTTCTTAACGACAACTATACATCATTTTTTATTCTTGATATTGGCATGTTTTGTTTTTTTTCTCTTTTTTAACCAGTGTTGGTGGGACTGGGGTACCACTTTCTACAAACAAATTCACTTGGCAGCAGCTAAACTAAAAAGGTGTAACATGTATTTAAAAAAAATCTCACTGGAAAATGTGGAAAAACTGGCTTCTCATTTGACCAGTTCATTTATATCTAACCAGCACTATACTCTACTACACCTCATAACCCCTACCGATATTAAAGGTTGAGCATTGACACCTTTGTGTTGTTATGTTATATACCATGGGCAAGGTCGGATTAACCTATACCAGGACCCCTAGGCTATTAGCAATATGGGGCCCCCCCATCTTGAACCATCCTCTCCGCCCCCACCCGTTTTGTGTATAATTTCAACTGTGTGAATAAAGTGGATTGTTATGTGCTAATGTGTA
>VCCN01003067.1:2118649-2128696 GCA_006491835.1 Architeuthis dux | reverse complement strand
AGATTGAACATTGAAAAGTTATTTACAAAAATCAGAAATCTTATGGTCCAAATTCTGTTAATGTTGAAGCTGCAAAAGGATGTTAATGAACTTTTTGAACTGTATTGGATACTTTTTGCACTTACTGTAGATATGTTTTAATTTTTTCTGTGATATTAACCACAGTATATCTTTGCTTTTCTCTACAATTTGCAGTTTCTTTTTATTTTAAAAGGTAATCACAAGACATCCTTGTTCACAATATATCTATATCATTGTATTGGGTACCTAATATGGCTTGATGGTTAGCAAGCTTGCCTTGCAGACAAATTCAATAGTGCCCCACTACAATCTATGTTATCATGTTAATTAGAGGTTATGTGCAACAAACATGAGTATTCACAGGGAAACATATGAATTCAATCATTTCAAAGAAATGAGCACAAATAAAGATTAGGCAGTCATCACTTAGTGCCTGATTAAAGGTAGTATAGATCAACTAGCCTAACTTCTTGGTTCTGAAAAGAATATATGAATATACAAATATTATACACAATATTATGTATATTATTAGATAATTATGAAGATTTGATATCACAAAGTATCCAGCCATTTGAACATCTCAAGAATCAGAAGTGCATCCTTAATGTAACTTGGTAACCAATCAGAGGGGATCTTACAATGCATGTATGAACAGACACTCTCCCATAGGGTAACTCAGTTGGCAGTGAGACAACATTGAGTGAGCTTGTGTACTGTGTCCCCGTTGCATTCACAATGAGTCATTCTTATCATCTTGTGACAGGTCTTTTTTTGCAAAACATTGCATCACCCATGTCAGTTAGCACCCCTTACAGTCCAGATTTGGCTCCCTGCCATTTCAGATCTTTTCCAAAACTAAAATCACCATTGAACAAGATTAAGGAGAATGAGATGAGGCAGCTGATGGCAATCCTCAAAGAGGACTTTGCAGATTGTTATGAAAAGTGGAAGGGACACTTAGATAAGTGTGTGTAGTTCCAAAGGGAGTATTTTGAGGCAAACTAAGGTGCCATTGCATTTGGTAGGCTATTTTTTCATTAATATTAAATGGCTGGAAGCTTTCTGGAGAGACTTCAGATATTTGTAACTTCATAAATGGTTACATGTCATTTTTGATATACACTCCCATTTTTTGATTCTCTTTTTATATGCAAGCAAGTAGTTTTTGTATATATGAGCAACTGTATATCTGTTGCATACAAAGGAATCATTTGTGATATTTAGAGATGCCTAACCAAAAAAAACACATACACACACATATATATATATATATATATACATAGATATCTCTCAAAATTGTATATATGAGCAACTGTATATTTGTTGTATACAGAGAAAACATTTGTGATATTTAGAGATGCCTAACCAAAAAAACACACATACACACATATATATATTCATAGATAGATAGATAGGTTTACATTTTCTAAATAAGAATTCTGACTACAATCTTTTTAGCGATGCCTAACCAAAAAAAAACACATATACACACACATATATATTCATAGATACATAGATATGTTTACATTTTCTAAATAAGAATTCTGACTACAATCTTTTCTCTGGTTTTCTATTCAAAATTAGACTTATAAATATGTACATATCTCTGTTTGCATGAGTGTCTATATATGTGTATACATACAGAAGCACACAAATCAGTATGCGAACATCATTTACATCTATGCACACATAACTATTCAGATTTTTTTCATAGAAATTCTAAATACATTTATGCTAAAATTGTGCCTGTAAAGATGATCATGTAGAAATGTGCATTTGCTTGACTAAATTCGGATCTTTTTTTACGCATGCAGTTTGATTTACTTATTGTTGTTCCCTTGACCCAAATGAGTCATCAGTGCACCTAAGATGAAATCTTATCAATTCTCAATGCTCAGCATGAGGTCTTCTATAATACAGGTCTGGTTAATCACTCAATAGAAACCGTCACATGACCAATGTATTTTGGCTGCATGCCCTGTTAGGGATGATCAATTAAAAATTGGAAAAAGAAGTGATCAATGAATAAGTTACTTCTCTCGCTTTTGCGATCACTAAAAAAGTCCAAATTTTAAAAAAAAAACAAGCATAAATGTTGCCGGACACAAACTAGGTACCAATTTAGAATAATCTTACATTGCGAATTGAACCCCCACCCACTAAAAATCTTTTTAGAGGGGAATTTAAAATTTTGTTTTTTAAATTTTTATTTAAAACAATTTAAAAAAAAAGGTTTTTGTAGATATAATAAGGAGTAAATGTTTAATTTTTCAGCCCTATTGCTACATTGGTGTGGCCTGTATGCATCATACATACATACATACGTAGCCAGCCAGCCAGCCAGACAGCCAGACAGCCAGCCAACCAACCAGCCGGCCAACCAGCCAGACCAATTTGAAAATTGAAAATTGAAAATTGAAGAAATCTATGTTGACAGTTTTGTAGATAGTTTTGGTTTATGGTTTCTAATATAGGCATTGTTTTGTTCTATGAGTAATTTGGACTCATTTCTCTTGTGTGGGTAGACATATTAAAAAGCAACTAAAATTAAGATGAAAAAAATACTACTCAAATATTTATAATAATGTACAATATTTGGTTATATGTATGCTGATGTTTATCATTGAATGCCACCAGTTAAGCCCATAGGTACGGAATCTCACCTTTACTAGTTTTGAATTATGGGATTTTTGGTTTATATAATACATTTTCCTTCACTTGAAAAAAGATATTTCTTTTAATTGAGAAAATAGCAGTTTCTGCTCCTTGATCCTTGAGTTACATTTTGGAAGGATTAATGTATTTCTAAAATTAAACAAAAAGCCCTAAACAAACACTCTAAAAAGAATGCTCAGTTTTAAGCACTATATATGTATAAACCTTTCTCCACATTTGATATCCTTTGTCAGTTATTGTTTCAGGACATGAAAAATAGGTATAACAAGTTAACCCATTCACAGCAAATAATTCAACTATAAGGGTAGCTGATCACTTTACCAATGATTATGATATCCCAAATCAAAATAAAACTCTATCAACAGCTGTATATGATAAATAATCAGGAATATTCAATTATACATTTTTCAGCTGCTGTTCCTTTGTTGACACAATAATAACTTTCTATGGTCTGGTCTTATAAGCAGAACATCATTTCACTCTATATCATCTACAGGGAGTCCAACTCAATTCGCAGAAATGACCCTTTGAATATAAGCAGAACAGCTGAATAATAATTCAATCCTTTTCTGACAAGGAATTATCTGTAAAGAGGGAAATCAAAACTAAGTAGATTTTTATAATAAATATAACTGTCATTGGAGATTCTGGGGAGAGATTTTCTAAAAAAGTCTTATATGAAATTTCAAAATAATCCAACACACAAGCTTGAAATTTTTAGTGCTTTTCAAAAACAATAATATATTTATAATTGACATTTTATTGAAAGTTCTAAACTAACCTGCTGCTAGATCACTTATCCCTTTCAGACCCAACACAAGTTGTTATTTGACTACAGCTTCACTGCAAAAACTTTTTTTCAATTTCTGCTATACTAGAAAACCTGTTTTCCATTTCTACTATACTAGAAAGTTAGCTGGTAACCAACTTTGAACTCATATCCCCCTTTTCCCCTTTGAAGTCTCTCTTTGTTTAACAGCTGTCTTACCAATTAAGCCATGAGAACCTACTACATAAGCTCAAATCTAAACATAGAGATTTCATTCTTATTTTCCTTGAAGACCAGATTTACATACACTAATAGTATCAGCTACGATATTGAATTTATTATCAGATGAAGCATTGTTAATTAACATTAATTTTTCCTCTAATATTTCTTTCATCTTACTTTCAGTTGCTGTTTAGAATATGTTTTACAGCCATCACCCTGGGAATGTAGTTTGAGCCATTTAATCTTAGATTTAAATTAGTTTTCAAGTTTGTATGTGTTTTTATGGTTATGGACATCCAATTATGTCTCTGAGAATAGAATCACTTAACGTTGATATTAGGCTTTCAAGTGCGGGCAGGAAAGGATAACTGTTCATTAAAGTTTCCCCAAAGTCTCTTTGATTCATGACCGGCTTGCACAGACTTCTAAATTACAGGCAAATGTCAGTTTTGTAAACAGAACCAACAAATATTTTTGCTAAATAATAATGACTTATTAACCTTTTTTAATCAGGGCTGAGTCTTCTTTAGTTCAAGCCACTTATCTCCACTAACCTGATAGTTAGCCCGTCTAGAACCACTGATTCTCTTAGGTGATAATTATTGGCTAATACATTATTTGCAGGCCTGTAAGACAAATTGTTTTACAAGAGTAGGGGGTGGGGCCTACCACTCACTTCAACTAATTCAAGCTACATTTCAAGTTTTGGTAGATAGACCCATAATCATAATACCAGTACATTGAATGCAGTGTTTTTATTTGCATAGTTTTTGTTTCCATAACATGTCTCCATAACAAGTGGATTTTTTTGTTATATAATTAAATCATCATTTGGCACCTATCACTGGTTGTGACTTATTGTGAGTTGAGAAGATAGGTTATTATACCGTATCTTTCTAGTGTGGCTTCAATAAGGATTGATATTGAATATCTACCTCGAAGTAAAACATGTCATATTATGTTGGTGTCACTGTTGAAATCAGGAGATAGATGAACAGCTGGTTATGACAATGTCAGACCCTGTGGGCATCGGCTAATAGGAAGCATCTGTTTTTTATTCCTGACTTGATGGAAGAGTCTTGCTCACTCCAGTATCTGGTCTTCATTAGTGAGGATAGAGTTTCTTCATTTAGTCAGAGTTAATTCATTAGTTGACACTGATGAAATGCCAGCGAGAATAAAGAGACATTTGGCGAGGCTACATTATAAAAACATTAATCTTTTATTCTCATTTCTCTCCTCATCATCCACCCACCCCCCACCCGTCCGGAAAAGAAAAGTTCTTTAGAGATGCATTACATGATACTGTCAATGATAGCAAAATCACACATCTTTTCTAATCGAGATTCAATGTCCCTAAGAGATGAACGAGGAGTCTTGCCCATAATAAAATCAATTTATCTTCATTTTTGTTTTACCATTAGAAGTTTGATCTTAAATCTTTACTTGCCTTCTACCCTGCGGTAGAAAAGAGGTGATAAAATGATATTCTTGTTTTCAGCATAACATCTTCATGCATACACAATTAGTTTCAATGTCAGGAATTACTTTCACATATGAATATATCATGATTATTATGGCTTGGCTTGGCCACACCAAATTCAGGAGAGATTCCCATATCTGTTACAGGTCCACTGATGGCCAGCGAGGCCCACACAGGACAGGCAGGCGGCAGGAGAAAGTCTGGCAACTGAAAGGAGCTCCAGTAAAATAGAATTAGCAAACTGAATTCAAATTTTGGCTGAGGCTTCTTGTGTTCACTTAGCACTAATGCTCTTGGGAAGGTTATGGATCCACTTCTCCCTGCACTCCATCCTATCATTAGATACTTTGACAAAAATGTCTCATCACAGGCATGTCATGATGGTTGACAGAGAAAAGAGTAGGTGAATGAGCACGTGGGTAAATCATCCTCCCATAACTACCTTACAGTCCAGGCAGTAGCAACAATGAACAACTTGCCAAGAGACAGTCATATGAAAGATTTAGTATCTTAAAGAAACGTAGGCATATAAAAGATTTAATATATTAAAGAAATCTAGGCATTGCATGCTGTGTGTATACAGCAATGAAAACATAAATGGGAAAACAATAGGAAGACACAGTGAAAGATGGAAAAAAGATGATTTTTTTAAATACTAACATAAGCTACACATGTATAATTTTGTTGTACTTAATAAATTCCTGGGAAAATCAGAATGTCAATATTATCATCATAATCAACTTGTAACCAATCAGTTATTCAGTGTCATAAGCTTAACCATTGTATCATTGTTATTTCTCTTAATTAATTAGCAGTGAAATTCTACAGCGCAAAATATCCTATATTTCTATTCACAGGCGAGAGACTTATTTTCCTTTGTTTCTGTCATCCGTATATGGCTGTAGAGATTTTTTAAAAATGCTTTATTACACAGTGGTGGGTAAAGTCAATTAGTTGTACACATGATTAGAGAAAATATGAGGTCTGTCCACAAAAGTATCCAGCCATTGAATATTAATGAACAAAATAGCTTATCTGGTACAATGGCACCTTAGATGTATTCAAAGTGCTCCATTTCACTTTTCAAAACAGTCTGCAAAGTCCTCTTTCAGGATCCCTATCAGCTGCTTTGTTGTATTCTCCTTAAAGTCGTCCATGGTCTGAAATCTCTTTGGGAAAAGCCACAAGTCGCAGGTAGTTAAACCTGGACTCGCGGATGCAGGAGACCTGTTTGATGCAATATTTTGCCAAGACGCCCTGCACAAGATAGGAGAAATGGGCAGGCTTGGTCACTGTGAATGCAACAGTACACAAACTCACTCAATGACATCTCACTGTCAACTGAGTAACTCCACTGGAGAGTGTGTGTCTGGTCATGCATCTGCAGTAAGTTCCCTCCTGATTGGTTGCCAAGCTACATCAAGGCTGTGCAACCATTTCTCGAGATATTCATAACGGATGGTTATATAACACTGTAAAACTGTGCTATAAACTTCATAGATGGAGATAAATATGAACTCAGTAGGATTTACACTAAGACAGAGAAAAAAGAATATTAGCACAGGAAGTCAATGAAATATTAAATTTTCTTATTTATTGTATGTATTGTGTTGTACCACTCTTGATACAAATATGTATGAGATTATTACTTATATATGCATGAATTCAGTTATAGCAGCAGTAGGAAAACTGACCCTGTATGAAATTGGGGAGTATATGTAAAAGTTTATTTTCTCTATGAGCCAAGTAATATGGCTTAAAAGACTGGGTCATTGTGTAAAGCAATAGCTCAATCTTCAATAGAATACCACAATCAATCTTTGTATAGTCATTATTCTATTTTATCTTTTTAATAACATAAGTGCAGTTCATAATCTTCTCTCTTATTGTGTGTATTGAAATAAGTACCAATATCAATACTTTTATCTTTTTTTCCAATTAACTTAGCATCATGAAGCATTTCCATTTATTTCTTTTTTTTTCTTTATCCTACTGATAATCATTAAATGTTTTTTTTTATTATTCCCCAAATTATTTTTCATTTTTAAAAAATTAAACTTTTTATTCCTATAGATATATTGTAGTTTAAAATGACTTCTTAAAAGTTCTCAAAACATTTTAAAATTTATAAAAACTTCTTTTTCCTATAATCTTTGTTCATTTGAAAAAAATAGTTATTACGTATTTATTGAGTTGAGACATTTGCAAGACTTATAGGAGACTTACTTAAACCTTTTAATTGTTAATGATGTCAACAGATACAGATTTAGTAGGTATATAAGAATTGAAGAAGATGAGACATTTATCACAACACTGACAAAGAACGAACAAACAACATGAAATTTGCAACCAGTGATTCAAAGGATAAAAGTCTGTTGTATTGAGCCCATGAATATTAAAGCCATAAAATGAAATATGCTTGAACAAGGCAACATGTTATAGTGTAATTGAGGTTTATTAGGGTGCAACAAAGCAGCCACTCTTGCTACAAATATGTATGAGGTTATTACTTATATGTGTATGAATACAATCATAGCAGCAGTAGGAAAAACTTATATGAAATAAGGTTCTGATTGAAAGATAGCTCTCAGACTTAAAGTTTATTATGAGCAAGACAGGTTGAAAACAATTCCTGCAATCAGGAATGGGATGAAATGTTCAAAACATTATAGATAGACAGGTTTGTTTAGTCACTCAATAGAAATCATTACGTGACCAACGTCTTTTGGCAGCATGCCATGTTGGGGGTGGCCAATTAAAAAATTGTAAAATGGGGTGATCAATTAATAAGTTACTTCTCACGCCTTTTGTTGGGTAGTTATAAATATATACATACATACATAGCCAGACCATTTCTAAAACTGAAGAAACCTATGTTGACAGTTTTGCTGACAGTTTTGGTTGATGGTTTCTAATATAAATATAGATAGAATTTCATCTCCGCAACAAAGAAGATGAATGATGCGAAAAGGTGAAATAAGCTATAATATCTCATGTGAAAACGACCCACTTGTGATTTTGGTGCAAATTTGAATATTTTCTGGCAGGCTCCAGAAAGGGGTTATTTTGGCAGTCTGCTGATTCGAAAGTCACATTTTTTTTTTGATTGGTTAGAAAAGATGAATATTAGAATTTCTGATCTTTTATAAGCAGTGATCCACTTTTGTGCACACAGTTTGTGCTTGAACTTAAAATAACATAAAGCTGTTTCCTACAGACCAGTTTAGGGCTCAAATAATTGTAAATATTTCCTATTTCCTGAAAACCTCTGTAAAATAATCTAAATAGGAAAATAGCATGAATTTAAAGTGGAAACACTGCATATATGATTGTTTATTATATACAGAAGTCTATATTTTTTAACAATCATAAGAATATGTGTCTTAAAGCCAGTTGTGACACCAGCATTTTCTACCAGCCCGGGAAAAGATCAGCCAGAAAACTATGAGGTCAGGCAAAGTTTTTATATGAGTAATAATATGAGTTTTATATAATAAATCTTTTATATAAGTAATAATATGAGTGTTATGTAATAAATCAAATTCAGTCACAGTTTTATATAATAAATCAAATTCAAAGTTACAAAATATATACGGGATCACATTAACCCTTTATGCGGCAAGTGACTATATATGATCACCCGAGGACCCATCAGCCACATGCAAACCTAATCCACACCAATGTGGTCTGCAAGCTTTGCAAATTACACTTGTGTTTGAGCAAAGACAGAAACTGTTTTGAGGCATACCACACCCCATTAAATTAGCCTGTTTTTGGCCCACACAATAACATTTTAAAATCAACCGGGAGGTGTTATTCTTTTTGTCAATATCAATTTTTTGTATCTGTTCATTATATCGAATGTTATTCTTTAATTCTATGTTTTATTTAACTTTCTACTTTAATTTTTAATTTTTTAATATTTTCCATTTTTGGGCGAGGCACTATGTATGATTACTTCATCAGAGGGCATAAACAAAAGAATTTCAGTAAATTTGCAACTGAAAATATCCTGTAATTAGGTCTAGTTTAACATACAAAAAGGTTGTTTGGATATCTAAAATATTTTAGGTGTGCCCTATAAAGGGTTAAGATTAAACTTTGCGAGCCCGGGCAAGGGTGCTCGGAGCACGGGTAATGCCTTGGCTTGTCCTGGCCTAGAACTGTATAAATTTATTACAGATAACTCTTGCCAGATTGTCCTCCGTCTTTCAAGCAAATAATAAAAACATAAAGATACTTATACAAGTTCAATTGAAATATTTTTTCATAAATAAAAAGGAAACAGGTCTGGTTAGTCACTGGATAGAAACTGACATGTGACCAATGTCTTTTGGCAGCATGCCTTGTTTGGGGTGATCAGTTTAAAAATTTGAAAAAGGGGCGATCGATGAATAAGTTATTTCTCTCGCCATCTGCTGGGCAGTGATCACTAAAAAAGTCCAAATTTTCAAAAAACAAGCATGAATACTGCCGGACACATACTAAGCGACCAATTTAGCATGAATTGCAAATTGAACCCCCACACTAAAAACCTATTTAGGGGCGAATTTAAAAAAAAACAATCATTTTTTTCTAGACATAATAAGGAGTAAAAGGTTTAAATTTCCAGCCCTCTAGCTCCAGCAGTGCGGCCTATACACATGATACATACATAGATAAATTGCCAGCCGGCCAGCCAGCCAGACCAACTAAAAACTGAAGAGACCTATATTAACATTTTTGGTGACAGTTTTGGTTGATGATTTCTAATTACCATAATTGTTAACCCGTGAAATATACTTTTAAAGAAAAAACAAATTATCCAAATGTGAAATTGGTCTTATGGATATGAGGCTTGTGTAAGGTTGTTATAATGACAGATATTAACAGATTT